>JAWZYT010003734.1:40000-90351 GCA_034508575.1 Petrolisthes manimaculis | reverse complement strand
TTTTCAGGCAAAAAAAATGCTAAAACACGTTTTTTTGGCCCAAAAAGTCGATTTGTACTGTGCTAGAAAAATTTCAATTTTCAGGCAAAAAAAATGCTAAAACACGTTTTTTTGGCCCAAAAAGTCGATTTGTACTGTGCTAGAAAAATTTCAATTTTCAGGCAAAAAAAATGCTAAAACACGTTTTTTGGCCCAAAAAGTCGATTTGTACTGTGCTAGATAAATTTCAATTTTCAGGCAAAAAAAATGCTAAAACACGTTTTTTTGGCCCAAAAAGTCGATTTGTACTGTGCTTGAAAAATTTCAATTTTCAGGCAAAAAAAATGCTAAAACACGTTTTTTTGGCCCAAAAAGTCGATTTGTACTGTGCTAGAAAAATTTCAATTTTCAGGCAAAAAAAATGCTAAAACACGTTTTTTTGGCCCAAAAAGTCGATTTGTACTGTGCTAGAAAAATTTCAATTTTCAGGCAAAAAAAATGCTAAAACACGTTTTTTTGGCCCAAAAAGTCGATTTGTACTGTGCTAGAAAAATTTCAATTTTCAGGCAAAAAAAATGCTAAAACACGTTTTTTTGGCCCAAAAAGTCGATTTGTACTGTGCTAGAAAAATTTCAATTTTCAGGCAAAAAAAATGCTAAAACACGTTTTTTTGGCCCAAAAAGTCGATTTGTACTGTGTTAGAAAAATTTCAATTTTCAGGCAAAAAAAATGCAAAAACACGTTTTTTTTGGCCCAAAAAGTCGATTTGTACAGTGCTAGAAAAAAATCAATTTTCAGGCAAAAAAAATGCTAAAACACGTTTTTTTGGCCCAAAAAGTCGATTTGTACTGTGCTAGAAAAATTTCAATTTTCAGGCAAAAAAAATGCTAAAACACGTTTTTTTGGCCCAAAAAGTCGATTTGTACTGTGCTAGAAAAATTTCAATTTTCAGGCCAAAAAAATGCAAAAACACGTTTTTTTGGCCCAAAAAGTCGATTTGTACTGTGCTAGAAAAATTTCAATTTTCAGGCAAAAAAAATGCTAAAACACGTTTTTTTGGCCCAAAAAGTCGATTTGTACTGTGCTAGAAAAATTTCAATTTTCAGGCAAAAAAAATGCTAAAACACGTTTTTTTGGCCCAAAAAGTCGATTTGTACTGTGCTAAAAAAAATTCAATTTTCAGGCAAAAAAAATGCAAAAACACGTTTTTTTGGCCCAAAAAGTCGATTTGTACTGTGCTAGAAAAATTTCAATTTTCAGGCAAAAAAAATGCTAAAACACGTTTTTTTGGCCCAAAAAGTCGATTTGTACTGTGTTAGAAAAATTTCAATTTTCAGGCAAAAAAAATGCAAAAACACGTTTTTTTGGCCCAAAAAGTCGATTTGTACAGTGCTAGAAAAAAATCAATTTTCAGGCAAAAAAAATGCTAAAACACGTTTTTTTGGCCCAAAAAGTCGATTTGTACTGTGCTAGAAAAATTTCAATTTTCAGGCAAAAAAAATGCTAAAACACGTTTTTTTGGCCCAAAAAGTCGATTTGTACTGTGCTAGAAAAATTTCAATTTTCAGGCCAAAAAAATGCAAAAACACGTTTTTTTGGCCCAAAAAGTCGATTTGTACTGTGCTAGAAAAATTTCAATTTTCAGGCAAAAAAAATGCTAAAACACGTTTTTTTGGCCCAAAAAGTCGATTTGTACTGTGCTAGAAAAATTTCAATTTTCAGGCAAAAAAAATGCTAAAACACGTTTTTTTGGCCCAAAAAGTCGATTTGTACTGTGCTAAAAAAAATTCAATTTTCAGGTAAAAAAAATGCAAAAACACGTTTTTTTGGCCCAAAAAGTCGATTTGTACTGTGCTAGAAAAATTTCAATTTTCAGGCAAAAAAAATGCTAAAACACGTTTTTTTGGCCCAAAAAGTCGATTTGTACTGTGCTAGAAAAATTTCAATTTTCAGGCAAAAAAAATGCTAAAACATGTTTTTTTGGCCCAAAAAGTCGATTTGTACTGTGCTAGAAAAAATTCAATTTTCAGGCAAAAAAAATGCTAAAACACGTTTTTTTGGCCCAAACAGTCGATTTGTACTGTGCTAGAAAAATTTCAATTTTCAGGCAAAAAAAATGCTAAAACACGTTTTTTTGGCCCAAAAAGTCGATTTGTACTGTGCTAGAAAAATTTCAATTTTCAGGCAAAAAAAATGCTAAAACACGTTTTTTTGGCCCAAAAAGTCGATTTGTACTGTGCTAGAAAAATTTCAATTTTCAGGCAAAAAAAATGCTAAAACACGCATTTTTGGCCCAAAAAGTCGATTTGTACTGTGCTAGAAAAATTTCAATTTTCAGGCAAAAAAAATGCTAAAACACGTTTTTTTGGCCCAAAAAGTCGATTTGTACTGTGCTAGAAAAATTTCAATTTTCAGGCAAAAAAAATGCTAAAACACGTTTTTTTGGCCCAAAAAGTCGATTTGTACTGTGCTAGAAAAATTTCAATTTTCAGGCAAAAAAAATGCTAAAACACGTTTTTTTGGCCCAAAAAGTCGATTTGTACTGTGCTAGAAAAATTTCAATTTTCAGGCAAAAAAAATGCTAAAACACATTTTTTTGGCCCAAAAAGTCAATTTGTACTGTGCTAGAAAAATTTCAATTTTCAGGCAAAAAAAATGCTAAAACACGTTTTTTTGGCCCAAAAAGTCGATTTGTACTGTGCTAGAAAAATTTCAATTTTCAGGCAAAAATAATGCTAAAACACGTTTTTTTGGCCCAAAAAGACGATTTGTACTGTGCTAGAAAAATTTCAATTTTCAGGCAAAAAAAATGCTAAAACACGTTTTTTTGGCCCAAAAAGTCGATTTGTACTGTGCTAGAAAAATTTCAATTTTCAGGAAAAAAGATGCTAAAACACGTTTTTTTGGCCCAAAAAGTCGATTTGTACTGTGCTAGAAAAATTTCAATTTTCAGGCAAAAAAAATGCTAAAACACGTTTTTTTGGCCCAAAAAGTCGATTTGTACTGTGCTAGAAAAATTTCAATTTTCAGGCAAAAAAAATGCTAAAACACGTTTTTTTGGCCCAAAAAGTCGATTTGTACTGTGCTAGAAAAATTTCAATTTCAGGCAAAAAAAATGCTAAAACACGTTTTTTTGGCCCAAAGAGTCGATTTGTACTGTGCTAGAAAAATTTCAATTTTCAGGCAAAAAAAATGCTAAAACACGTTTTTTTGGCCCAAAAAGTCGATTTGTACTGTGCTAGAAAAATTTCAATTTTCAGGCAAAAAATATGCTAAAACACGTTTTTTTGGCCCAAAAAGTCGATTTGTACTGTGCTAGAAAAATTTCAATTTTCAGGCCAAAAAAATGCTAAAACACGTTTTTTTGGCCCAAAAAGTCGATTTGTACTGTGCTAGAAAAATTTCAATTTCAGGCAAAAAAAATGCTAAAACACGTTTTTTTGGCCCAAAAAGTCGATTTGTACTGTGCTAGAAAAATTTCAATTTTCAGGCAAAAAAATGCTAAAACACGTTTTTTTGGCCAAAAAGTCGATTTGTACTGTGCTAGAAAAAATTCAATTTTCAGGCAAAAAAAATGCTAAAACACGTTTTTTTGGCCCAAAAAGTCGATTTGTACTGTGCTAGAAAAATTTCAATTTTCAGGCAAAAAAAATGCTAAAACACGTTTTTTTGGCCCAAAAAGTCGATTTGTACTGTGCTAGATAAATTTCAATTTTCAGGCAAAAAAAATGCTAAAACACGTTTTTTTGGCCCAAAAAGTCGATTTGTACTGTGCTAGAAAAATTTCAATTTTCAGGCAAAAAAAATGCTAAAACACGTTTTTTTTTGGCCCAAAAAGTCGATTTGTACTGTGCTAGAAAAATTTCAATTTTCAGGCAAAAAAAATGGTAAAACACGTTTTTTTGGCCAAAAAGTCGATTTGTACTGTGCTAGAAAAATTTCAATTTTCAGGCAAAAAAAATGCTAAAACACGTTTTTTTGGCCCAAAAAGTCGATTTGTACTGTGCTAGAAAAATTTCAATTTTCAGGCAAAAAAAATGTTAAAACACGTTTTTTTGGCCCAAAAAGTCGATTTGTACTGTGCTAGAAAAATTTCAATTTTCAGGCAAAAAAAATGCTAAAACACGTTTTTTTGGCCCAAAAAGTCGATTTGTACTGTGCTAGAAAAATTTCAATTTTCAGGCAAAAAAAATGCTAAAACACGTTTTTTTGGCCCAAAAAGTCGATTTGTACTGTGCTAGAAAAATTCAATTTTCAGGCAAAAAAATGCAAAAACACATTTTTTTGGCCCAAAAAGTCGATTTGTACAGTGCTAGAAAAATTTCAATTTTCAGGCAAAAAAAATGCTAAAACACTTTTTTTGGCCCAAAAAGTCGATTTGTACTGTGCTAGAAAAATTTCAATTTTCAGGCAAAAAAAATGCTAAAACACGTTTTTTTGGCCCAAAGAGTCGATTTGTACTGTGCTAGAAAAATTTCAATTTTCAGGCAAAAAAAATGCTAAAACACGTTTTTTTGGCCCAAAAGTCGATTTGTACTGTGCTAGAAAAATTTCAATTTTCAGGCAAAAAAAATGCAAAAACACGTTTTTTTTGGCCCAAAAAGTCGATTTGTACAGTGCTAGAAAAATTTCAATTTTCAGGCAAAAAAAATGCTAAAACACGTTTTTTTGGCCCAAAAAGTCGATTTGTACTGTGCTAGAAAAATTTCAATTTCAGGCAAAAAAATGCAAAAACACGTTTTTTTGGCCCAAAAAGTCGATTTGTACAGTGCTAGAAAAATTTCAATTTTCAGGCAAAAAAAATGCTAAAACACGTTTTTTTGGCCCAAAAAGTCGATTTGTACTGTGCTAGAAAAATTTCAATTTTCAGGCAAAAAAAATGCTAAAACACGTTTTTTTGGCCCAAAAAGTCGATTTGTACTGTGCTAGAAAAATTTCAATTTTCAGGCAAAAAAAATGCAAAAACACGTTTTTTTGGCCCAAAAAGTCGATTTGTACAGTGCTAGAAAAATTTCAATTTTCAGGCATAAAAAATGCAAAAACACGTTTTTTTGGCCCAAAAAGTCGATTTGTACAGTGCTAGAAAAATTTCAATTTTCAGGCAAAAAAATGCAAAAACACGTTTTTTTGGCCCAAAAAGTCGATTTGTACAGTGCTAGAAAAATTTCAATTTTCAGGCAAAAAAAATGCAAAAACACGTTTTTGAGTTTGACCAAAAGTCGATTTGTACGGTGATAGAAAAATTTCAATTTTCATGCAAAAAAAATGCTAAAACACGTTTTTTTGGCCCAAAAAGTCGATTTGTACTGTGCTAGAAAAATTTAAATTTTCAGGCAAAAAAAATGCTAAAACACGTTTTTTTGGCCCAAAAAGTCGATTTGTACTGTGCTAGAAAAAAATCAATTTTCAGGCAAAAAAAATGCTAAAACACGTTTTTTTGGCCCAAAAAGTCGATTTGTACTGTGCTAGAAAAATTTCAATTTTCAGGCAAAAAAAATGCTAAAACACGTTTTTTTGGCCCAAAAAGTCGATATGTACTGTGCTAGAAAAATTTCAATTTTCAGGCAAAAAAAATGCTAAAACACGTTTTTTTTGGCCCAAAAAGTCGATTTGTACTGTGCTAGAAAAATTTCAATTTTCAGGCAAAAAAAAATGCTAAAACACGTTTTTTTGGCCCAAAAAGTCGATTTGTACTGTGCTAGAAAAATTTCAATTTTCAGGCAAAAAAAATGCAAAAACACGTTTTTTTGGCCCAAAAAGTCGATTTGTACAGTGCTAGAAAAATTTCAATTTTCAGGCAAAAAAAATGCTAAAACACGTTTTTTTGGCCCAAAAAGTCGATTTGTACTGTGCTAGAAAAATTTCAATTTTCAGGCAAAAAAAATGCAAAAACACGTTTTTTTGGCCCAAAAAGTCGATTTGTACAGTGCTAGAAAAATTTCAATTTTCAGGCAAAAAAAATGCAAAAACACGTTTTTTTGGCCCAAAAAGTCGATTTGTACAGTGCTAGAAAAATTTCAATTTTCAGGCAAAAAAAATGCAAAAACACGTTTTCTTGGCCCAAAAAGTCGATTTGTACAGTGCTAGAAAAATTTCAATTTTCATGCAAAAAAAATGCTAAAACACGTTTTTTTGGCCCAAAAAGTCGATTTGTACTGTGCTAGAAAAAAATCAATTTTCAGGCAAAAAAAATGCTAAAACACGTTTTTTTGGCCCAAAAAGTCGATTTGTACTGTGCTAGAAAAATTTCAATTTTCAGGCAAAAAAAATGCTAAAACACGTTTTTTTGGCCCAAAAAGTCGATTTGTACTGTGCTAGAAAAAATTCAATTTTCAGGCAAAAAAAATGCTAAAACACGTTTTTTTGGCCCAAAAAGTCGATTTGTACTGTGCTAGAAAAATTTCAATTTTCAGGCAAAAAAAATGCTAAAACACGTTTTTTTGGCCCAAAAAGTCGATTTGTACTGTGCTAGAAAAATTTCAATTTTCAGGCAAAAAAAATGCAAAAACACGTTTTTTTGGCCCAAAAAGTCGATTTGTACTGTGCTAGAAAAATTTCAATTTTCAGGCAAAAAAAATGCAAAAACACGTTTTTTTGGCCCAAAAAGTCGATTTGTACTGTGCTAGAAAAATTTCAATTTTCAGGCAAAAAAAATGCTAAAACACGTTTTTTTGGCCCAAAAAGTCGATTTGTACTGTGCTAGAAAAATTTCAATTTTCAGGCAAAAAAAATGCAAAAACACGTTTTTTTGGCCCAAAAAGTCGATTTGTACAGTGCTAGAAAAATTTCAATTTTCAGGCAAAAAAAATGCAAAAACACGTTTTTTTGGCCCAAAAAGTCGATTTGTACAGTGCTAGAAAAATTTCAATTTTCAGGCAAAAAAAATGCAAAAACACGTTTTTTTGGCCCAAAAAGTCGATTTGTACAGTGCTAGAAAAATTTCAATTTTCAGGCAAAAAAAATGCAAAAACACGTTTTTTTGGCCCAAAAAGTCGATTTGTACAGTGCTAGAAAAATTTCAATTTTCATGCAAAAAAAATGCTAAAACACGTTTTTTTGGCCCAAAAAGTCGATTTGTACTGTGCTAGAAAAAATTCAATTTTCAGGCAAAAAAAATGCTAAAACACGTTTTTTTGGCCCAAAAAGTCGATTTGTACTGTGCTAGAAAAATTTCAATTTTCAGGCAAAAAAAATGCTAAAACACGTTTTTTTGGCCCAAAAAGTCGATTTGTACTGTGCTAGAAAAATTTCAATTTTCAGGCAAAAAAAATGCAAAAACACGTTTTTTTGGCCCAAAAAGTCGATTTGTACAGTGCTAGAAAAATTTCAATTTTCAGGCAAAAAAAATGCTAAAACACGTTTTTTTGGCCCAAAAAGTCGATTTGTACTGTGCTAGAAAAATTTCAATTTTCAGGCAAAAAAAATGCAAAAACACGTTTTTTTGGCCCAAAAAGTCGATTTGTACAGTGCTAGAAAAATTTCAATTTTCAGGCAAAAAAAATGCTAAAACACGTTTTTTTGGCCCAAAAAGTCGATTTGTACTGTGCTAGAAAAATTTCAATTTTCAGGCAAAAAAAATGCTAAAACACGTTTTTTTGGCCCAAAAAGTCGATTTGTACTGTGCTAGAAAAATTTCAATTTTCAGGCAAAAAAAATGCAAAAACACGTTTTTTTGGCCCAAAAAGTCGATTTGTACAGTGCTAGAAAAATTTCAATTTTCAGGCAAAAAAAATGCAAAAACACGTTTTTTTGGGCCAAAAAGTCGATTTGTACAGTGCTAGAAAAATTTCAATTTTCAGGCAAAAAAAATGCAAAAACACGTTTTTTTGGCCCAAAAAGTCGATTTGTACAGTGCTAGAAAAATTTCAATTTTCATGCAAAAAAAATGCTAAAACACGTTTTTTTGGCCCAAAAAGTCGATTTGTACTGTGCTAGAAAAATTTAAATTTTCAGGCAAAAAAAATGCTAAAACACGTTTTTTTGGCCCAAAAAGTCGATTTGTACTGTGCTAGAAAAAAATCAATTTTCAGGCAAAAAAAATGCTAAAACACGTTTTTTTGGCCCAAAAAGTCGATTTGTACTGTGCTAGAAAAAATTCAATTTTCAGGCAAAAAAAATGCTAAAACACGTTTTTTTGGCCCAAAAAGTCGATTTGTACTGTGCTAGAAAAATTTCAATTTTCAGGCAAAAAAAATGCTAAAACACGTTTTTTTGGCCCAAAAAGTCGATTTGTACTGTGCTAGAAAAATTTGAATTTTCAGGCAAAAAAAATGCTAAAACACGTTTTTTTGGCCCAAAAAGTTGATTTGTACTGTGCTAGAAAAATTTCAATTTTCAGGCAAAAAAAATGCAAAAACACGTTTTTTTGGCCCAAAAAGTCGATTTGTACAGTGCTAGAAAAATTTCAATTTTCAGGCAAAAAAAATGCTAAAACACGTTTTTTTGGCCCAAAAAGTCGATTTGTACTGTGCTAGAAAAATTTCAATTTTCAGGCAAAAAAAATGCAAAAACACGTTTTTTTGGCCCAAAAAGTCGATTTGTACAGTGCTAGAAAAATTTCAATTTTCAGGCAAAAAAAATGCTAAAACACGTTTTTTTGGCCCAAAAGTCGATTTGTACTGTGCTAGAAAAATTTCAATTTTCAGGCAAAAAAAATGCTAAAACACGTTTTTTTGGCCCAAAAAGTCGATTTGTACTGTGCTAGAAAAATTTCAATTTTCAGGCAAAAAAAATGCAAAAACACGTTTTTTTTGCCCAAAAAGTCGATTTGTACAGTGCTAGAAAAATTTCAATTTTCAGGCAAAAAAAATGCAAAAACACGTTTTTTTGGCCCAAAAAGTCGATTTGTACAGTGCTAGAAAAATTTCAATTTTCAGGCAAAAAAAATGCAAAAACACGTTTTTTTGGCCCAAAAAGTCGATTTGTACAGTGCTAGAAAAATTTCAATTTTCATGCAAAAAAAATGCAAAAACACGTTTTTTTGGCCCAAAAAGTCGATTTGTACAGTGCTAGAAAAATTTAAATTTTCAGGCAAAAAAAATGCTAAAACACGTTTTTTTGGCCCAAAAAGTCGATTTGTACTGTGCTAGAAAAATTTCAATTTTCAGGCAAAAAAAATGCAAAAACACGTTTTTTTGGCCCAAAAAGTCGATTTGTACAGTGCTAGAAAAATTTCAATTTTCAGGCAAAAAAAATGCTAAAACACGTTTTTTTGGCCCAAAAAGTCGATTTGTACTGTGCTAGAAAAATTTCAATTTTCAGGCAAAAAAAATGCTAAAACACGTTTTTTTGGCCTTAAAAGTCGATTTGTACTGTGCTAGAAAAATTTCAATTTTCAGGCAAAAAAAATGCAAAAACACGTTTTTTTGGCCCAAAAAGTCGATTTGTACAGTGCTAGAAAAATTTCAATTTTCAGGCAAAAAAAATGCTAAAACACGTTTTTTTGGCCCAAAAAGTCGATTTGTACTGTGCTAGAAAAATTTCAATTTTCAGGCAAAAAAAATGCAAAAACACGTTTTTTTGGCCCAAAAAGTCGATTTGTACAGTGCTAGAAAAATTTCAATTTTCAGGCAAAAAAAATGCTAAAACACGTTTTTTTGGCCCAAAAAGTCGATTTGTACTGTGCTAGAAAAATTTCAATTTTCAGGCAAAAAAATTGCAAAAACACGTTTTTTTGGCCCAAAAAGTCGATTTGTACAGTGCTAGAAAAATTTCAATTTTCAGGCAAAAAAAATGCAAAAACACGTTTTTTTGGCCCAAAAAGTCGATTTGTACAGTGCTAGAAAAATTTCAATTTTCAGGCAAAAAAAATGCAAAAACACGTTTTTTTGGCCCAAAAAGTCGATTTGTACAGTGCTAGAAAAATTTCTATTTTCAGGCAAAAAAAATGCAAAAACACGTTTTTTTGGCAGAAAAAGTCATTTTGTACAGTGATAGAAAAATTTCAATTTTCATGCAAAAAAAATGCTAAAACACGTTTTTTTGGCCCAAAAAGTCGATTTGTACTGTGCTAGAAAAATTTAAATTTTCAGGCAAAAAAAATGCTAAAACACGTTTTTTTGGCCCAAAAAGTCGATTTGTACTGTGCTAGAAAAAAATCAATTTTCAGGCAAAAAAAATGCTAAAACACGTTTTTTTGGCCCAAAAAGTCGATTTGTACTGTGCTAGAAAAATTTCAATTTTCAGGCAAAAAAAATGCTAAAACACGTTTTTTTGGCCCAAAAAGTCGATTTGTACTGTGCTAGAAAAATTTCAATTTTCAGGCAAAAAAAATGCTAAAACACGTTTTTTTGGCCCAAAAAGTCGATTTGTACTGTGCTAGAAAAATTTCAATTTTCAGGCAAAAAAAATGCAAAAACACGTTTTTTTGGCCCAAAAAGTCGATTTGTACTGTGCTAAAAAAATTTCAATTTTCAGGCAAAAAAAATGCAAAAACACGATTTTTTGGCCCAAAAAGTCGATTTGTACAGTGCTAGAAAAATTTCAATTTTCAGGCAAAAAAAATGCTAAAACACGTTTTTTTGGCCCAAAAAGTCGATTTGTACTGTGCTAGAAAAATTTCAATTTTCAGGCAAGAAAAATGCAAAAACACGTTTTTTTGGCCCAAAAAGTCGATTTGTACAGTGCTAGAAAAATTTCAATTTTCAGGCAAAAAAAATGCTAAAACACGTTTTTTTGGCCCAAAAAGTCGATTTGTACTGTGCTAGAAAAATTTCAATTTTCAGGCAAAAAAAATGCTAAAACACGTTTTTTTGGCCCAAAAAGTCGATTTGTACTGTGCTAGAAAAATTTCAATTTTCAGGCAAAAAAAATGCAAAAACACGTTTTTTTGGCCCAAAAAGTCGATTTGTACAGTGCTAGAAAAATTTCAATTTTCAGGCAAAAAAAATGCAAAAACACGTTTTTTTGGCCCAAAAAGTCGATTTGTACAGTGCTAGAAAAATTTCAATTTTCAGGCAAAAAAAATGCAAAAACACGTTTTTTTGGCCCAAAAAGTCGATTTGTACAGTGCTAGAAAAATTTCAATTTTCAGGCAAAAAAAATGCAAAAACATGTTTTTTTGGCCCAAAAAGTCGATTTGTACAGTGATAGAAAAATTTCAATTTTCATGCAAAAAAAATGCTAAAACACGTTTTTTTGGCCCAAAAAGTCGATTTGTACAGTGCTAGAAAAATTTAAATTTTCAGGCAAAAAAAATGCTAAAACACGTTTTTTTGGCCCAAAAAGTCGATTTGTACTGTGCTAGAAAAAAATCAATTTTCAGGCAAAAAAAATGCTAAAACACGTTTTTTTGGCCCAAAAAGTCGATTTGTACTGTGCTAGAAAAATTTCAATTTTCAGGCAAAAAAAATGCTAAAACACGTTTTTTTGGCCCAAAAAGTCGATTTGTACTGTGCTAGAAAAATGTCAATTTTCAGGCAAAAAAAATGCTAAAACACGTTTTTTTGGCCCAAAAAGTCGATTTGTACTGTGCTAGAAAAATTTCAATTTTCAGGCAAAAAAAATGCTAAAACACGTTTTTTTGGCCCAAAAAGTCGATTTGTACTGTGCTAGAAAAATTTCAATTTTCAGGCAAAAAAAATGCAAAAACACGTTTTTTTGGCCCAAAAAGTCGATTTGTACAGTGCTAGAAAAATTTCAATTTTCAGGCAAAAAAAATGCTAAAACACGTTTTTTTGGCCCAAAAAGTCGATTTGTACTGTGCTAGAAAAATTTCAATTTTCAGGCAAAAAAAATGCAAAAACACGTTTTTTTGGCCCAAAAAGTCGATTTGTACAGTGCTAGAAAAATTTCAATTTTCAGGCAAAAAAAATGCTAAAACACGTTTTTTTGGCCCAAAAAGTCGATTTGTACTGTGCTAGAAAAATTTCAATTTTCAGGCAAAAAAAATGCTAAAACACGTTTTTTTGGCCCAAAAAGTCGATTTGTACTGCGCTAGAAAAATTTCAATTTTCAGGCTAAAAAAATGCAAAAACACGTTTTTTTGGCCCAAAAAGTCGATTTGTACAGTGCTAGAAAAATTTCAATTTTCAGGCAAAAAAAATGCAAAAACACGTTTTTTTGGCCCAAAAAGTCGATTTGTACAGTGCTAGAAAAATTTCAATTTTCAGGCAAAAAAAATGCAAAAACACGTTTTTTTGGCCCAAAAAGTCGATTTGTACAGTGCTAGAAAAATTTCAATTTTCAGGCAAAAAAAATGCAAAAACACGTTTTTTTGGCCCAAAAAGTCGATTTGTACAGTGATAGAAAAAATTCAATTTTCATGCAAAAAAAATGCTAAAACACGTTTTTTTGGCCCAAAAAGTCGATTTGTACTGTGCTAGAAAAATTTAAATTTTCAGGCAAAAAAAATGCTAAAACACGTTTTTTTGGCCCAAAAAGTCGATTTGTACTGTGCTAGAAAAAAATCAATTTTCAGGCAAAAAAAATGCTAAAACACGTTTTTTTGCCCCAAAAAGTCGATTTGTACTGTGCTAGAAAAATTTCAATTTTCAGGCAAAAAAAATGCTAAAACACGTTTTTTTGGCCCAAAAAGTCGATTTGTACTGTGCTAGAAAAATTTCAATTTTCAGGCAAAAAAAATGCTAAAACACGTTTTTTTGGCCCAAAAAGTCGATTTGTACTGTGCTAGAAAAATTTCAATTTTCAGGCAAAAAAAATGCTAAAACACGTTTTTTTGGCCCAAAAAGTCGATTTGTACTGTAGTAGAAAAATTTCAATTTTCAGGCAAAAAAAATGCAAAAACACGTTTTTTTGGCCCAAAAAGTCGATTTGTACTGTGCTAGAAAAATTTCAATTTTCAGGCAAAAAAAATGCTAAAACACGTTTTTTTGGCCCAAAAAGTCGATTTGTACTGTGCTAGAAAAATTTCAATTTTCATGCAAAAAAAATGCAAAAACACGTTTTTTTGGCCCAAAAAGTCGATTTGTACAGTGCTAGAAAAATTTCAATTTTCAGGCAAAAAAAATGCTAAAACACGTTTTTTTGGCCCAAAAAGTCGATTTGTACTGTGCAAGAAAAATTTCAATTTTCAGGCAAAAAAAATGCTAAAACACGTTTTTTTGGCCCAAAAAGTCGATTTGTACTGTGCTAGAAAAATTTCAATTTTCAGGCAAAAAAAATGCAAAAACACGTTTTTTGGTCCCAAAAAGTCGATTTGTACAGTGCTAGAAAAATTTCAATTTTCAGGCAAAAAAAATGCAAAAACACGTTTTTTTGGCCCAAAAAGTCGATTTGTACAGTGCTAGAAAAATTTCAATTTTCAGGCAAAAAAAATGCAAAAACACATTTTTTTGGCCCAAAAAGTCGATTTGTACAGTGCTAGAAAAATTTCAATTTTCAGGCAAAAAAAATGCAAAAACACGTTTTTTTGGCCCAAAAAGTCGATTTGTACAGTGATAGAAAAATTTCAATTTTCATGCAAAAAAAATGCTAAAACACGTTTTTTTGGCCCAAAAAGTCGATTTGTACTGTGCTAGAAAAATTTAAATTTTCAGGCAATAAAAATGCTAAAACACGTTTTTTTGGCCCAAAAAGTCGATTTGTACTGTGCTAGAAAAAAATCAATTTTCCGGCAAAAAAAATGCTAAAACACGTTTTTTTGGCCCAAAAAGTCGATTTGTACTGTGCTAGAAAAATTTCAATTTTCAGGCAAAAAAAATGCTAAAACACGTTTTTTTGGCCCAAAAAGTCGATTTGTACTGTGCTAGAAAAATTTCAATTTTCAGGCAAAAAAAATGCTAAAACACGTTTTTTTGGCCCAAAAAGTCGATTTGTACTGTGCTAGAAAAATTTCAATTTTCAGGCAAAAAAAATGCTAAAACACGTTTTTTTGGCCCAAAAAGTCGATTTGTACTGTGCTAGAAAAATTTCAATTTTCAGGCAAAAAAAATGCAAAAACACGTTTTTTTGGCCCAAAAAGTCGATTTGTACAGTGCTAGAAAAATTTCAATTTTCAGGCAAAAAAAATGCTAAAACACGTTTTTTTGGCCCAAAAAGTCGATTTGTACTGTGCTAGAAAAATTTCAATTTTCAGGCAAAAAAAATGCAAAAACACGTTTTTTTGGCCCAAAAAGTCGATTTGTACAGTACTAGAAAAATTTCAATTTTCAGGCAAAAAAAATGCTAAAACACGTTTTTTTGGCCCAAAAAGTCGATTTGTACTGTGCTAGAAAAATTTCAATTTTCAGGCAAAAAAAATGCTAAAACACGTTTTTTTGGCCCAAAAAGTCGATTTGTACTGTGCTAGAAAAATTTCAATTTTCAGGCAAAAAAAATGCAAAAACACGTTTTTTTGGCCCAAAAAGTCGATTTGTACAGTGCTAGAAAAATTTCAATTTTCAGGCAAAAAAAATGCAAAAACACGTTTTTTTGGCCCAAAAAGTCGATTTGTACAGTGCTAGAAAAATTTCAATTTTCAGGCAAAAAAAATGCAAAAACACGTTTTTTTGGCCCAAAAAGTCGATTTGTACTGTGCTAGAAAAAAATCAATTTTCAGGCAAAAAAAATGCTAAAACACGTTTTTTTGCCCCAAAAAGTCGATTTGTACTGTGCTAGAA
This sequence comes from Petrolisthes manimaculis, assembly GCA_034508575.1. Taxonomy (NCBI): domain Eukaryota; kingdom Metazoa; phylum Arthropoda; class Malacostraca; order Decapoda; family Porcellanidae; genus Petrolisthes; species Petrolisthes manimaculis. Next base: position 75,814 of record JAWZYT010003734.1, on the reverse strand, counting down.
AAATTTCAATTTTCAGGCAAAAAAAATGCTAAAACACGTTTTTTTGGCCCAAAAAGTCGATTTGTACTGTGCTAGAAAAATTTCAATTTTCAGGCAAAAAAAATGCTAAAACACGTTTTTTTGGCCCAAAAAGTCGATTTGTACTGTGCTAGAAAAATTTCAATTTTCAGGCAAAAAAAATGCTAAAACACGTTTTTTTGGCCCAAAAAGTCGATTTGTACTGTAGTAGAAAAATTTCAATTTTCAGGCAAAAAAAATGCAAAAACACGTTTTTTTGGCCCAAAAAGTCGATTTGTACTGTGCTAGAAAAATTTCAATTTTCAGGCAAAAAAAATGCTAAAACACGTTTTTTTGGCCCAAAAAGTCGATTTGTACTGTGCTAGAAAAATTTCAATTTTCATGCAAAAAAAATGCAAAAACACGTTTTTTTGGCCCAAAAAGTCGATTTGTACAGTGCTAAAAAAATTTCAATTTTCAGGCAAAAAAAATGCTAAAACACGTTTTTTTGGCCCAGAAAGTCGATTTGTACTGTGCAAGAAAAATTTCAATTTTCAGGCAAAAAAAATGCTAAAACACGTTTTTTTGGCCCAAAAAGTCGATTTGTACTGTGCTAGAAAAATTTCAATTTTCAGGCAAAAAAAATGCAAAAACACGTTTTTTGGTCCCAAAAAGTCGATTTGTACAGTGCTAGAAAAATTTCAATTTTCAGGCAAAAAAAATGCAAAAACACGTTTTTTTGGCCCAAAAAGTCGATTTGTACAGTGCTAGAAAAATTTCAATTTTCAGGCAAAAAAAATGCAAAAACACATTTTTTTGGCCCAAAAAGTCGATTTGTACAGTGCTAGAAAAATTTCAATTTTCAGGCAAAAAAAATGCAAAAACACGTTTTTTTGGCCCAAAAAGTCGATTTGTACAGTGATAGAAAAATTTCAATTTTCATGCAAAAAAAATGCTAAAACACGTTTTTTTGGCCCAAAAAGTCGATTTGTACTGTGCTAGAAAAATTTAAATTTTCAGGCAATAAAAATGCTAAAACACGTTTTTTTGGCCCAAAAAGTCGATTTGTACTGTGCTAGAAAAAAATCAATTTTCCGGCAAAAAAAATGCTAAAACACGTTTTTTTGGCCCAAAAAGTCGATTTGTACTGTGCTAGAAAAATTTCAATTTTCAGGCAAAAAAAATGCTAAAACACGTTTTTTTGGCCCAAAAAGTCGATTTGTACTGTGCTAGAAAAATTTCAATTTTCAGGCAAAAAAAATGCTAAAACACGTTTTTTTGGCCCAAAAAGTCGATTTGTACTGTGCTAGAAAAATTTCAATTTTCAGGCAAAAAAAATGCTAAAACACGTTTTTTTGGCCCAAAAAGTCGATTTGTACTGTGCTAGAAAAATTTCAATTTTCAGGCAAAAAAAAGGCAAAAACACGTTTTTTTGGCCCAAAAAGTCGATTTGTACAGTGCTAGAAAAATTTCAATTTTCAGGCAAAAAAAATGCTAAAACACGTTTTTTTGGCCCAAAAAGTCGATTTGTACTGTGCTAGAAAAATTTCAATTTTCAGGCAAAAAAAATGCAAAAACACGTTTTTTTGGCCCAAAAAGTCGATTTGTACAGTGCTAGAAAAATTTCAATTTTCAGGCAAAAAAAATGCTAAAACACGTTTTTTTGGCCCAAAAAGTCGATTTGTACTGTGCTAGAAAAATTTCAATTTTCAGGCAAAAAAAATGCTAAAACACGTTTTTTTGGCCCAAAAAGTCGATTTGTACTGTGCTAGAAAAATTTCAATTTTCAGGCAAAAAAAATGCAAAAACACGTTTTTTTGGCCCAAAAAGTCGATTTGTACAGTGCTAGAAAAATTTCAATTTTCAGGCAAAAAAAATGCAAAAACACGTTTTTTTGGCCCAAAAAGTCGATTTGTACAGTGCTAGAAAAATTTCAATTTTCAGGCAAAAAAAATGCAAAAACACGTTTTTTTGGCCAAAAAGTCGATTTGTACAGTGCTAGAAAAATTTCAATTTTCAGGCAAAAAAAATGCAAAAACACGTTTTTTTGGCCCAAAAAGTCGATTTGTACAGTGCTAGAAAAATTTCAATTTTCAGGCAAAAAACATGCTAAAACACGTTTTTTTGGCCCAAAAAGTCGATTTGTACTGTGCTAGAAAAATTTCAATTTTCAGGCAAAAAAAATGCAAAAACACGTTTTTTTGGCCCAAAAAGTCGATTTGTACTGTGCTAGAAAAAAATCAATTTTCAGGCAAAAAAAATGCTAAAACACGTTTTTTTGGCCCAAAAAGTCGATTTGTACTGTGCTAGAAAAAATTCAATTTTCAGGCAAAAAAAATGCAAAAACACGTTTTTTTGGCCGAAAAAGTCGATTTGTACAGTGCTAGAAAAATTTCAATTTTCAGGCAAAAAAAATGCAAAAACACGTTTTTTTGGCCCAAAAAGTCGATTTGTACAGTGCTAGAAAAATTTCAATTTTCAGGCAAAAAAAAATGCAAAAACACGTTTTTTTGGCCCAAAAAGTCGATTTGTACAGTGCTAGAAAAATTTCAATTTTCAGGCAAAAAAAATGCAAAAACACGTTTTTTTGGCCCAAAAAGTCGATTTGTACAGTGCTAGAAAAAAATCAATTTTCAGGCAAAAAAAATGCTAAAACACGTTTTTTTGGCCCAAAAAGTCGATTTGTACTGTGCTAGAAAAATTTCAATTTTCAGGCAAATAAAATGCTAAAACACGTTTTTTTGGCCCAAAAAGTCGATTTGTACTGTGCTAGAAAAATTTCAATTTTCAGGCAAAAAAAATGCTAAAACACGTTTTTTTGGCCCAAAAAGTCGATTTGTACTGTGCTAGAAAAATTTCAATTTTCATGCAAAAAAAATGCAAAAACACGTTTTTTTGGCCCAAAAAGTCGATTTGTACAGTGCTAGAAAAATTTCAATTTTCAGGCAAAAAAAATGCTAAAACACGTTTTTTTGGCCCAGAAAGTCGATTTGTACTGTGCAAGAAAAATTTCAATTTTCAGGCAAAAAAAATGCTAAAACACGTTTTTTTGGCCCAAAAAGTCGATTTGTACTGTGCTAGAAAAATTTCAATTTTCAGGCAAAAAAAATGCAAAAACACGTTTTTTGGTCCCAAAAAGTCGATTTGTACAGTGCTAGAAAAATTTCAATTTTCAGGCAAAAAAAATGCAAAAACACGTTTTTTTGGCCCAAAAAGTCGATTTGTACAGTGCTAGAAAAATTTCAATTTTCAGGCAAAAAAAATGCAAAAACACATTTTTTTGGCCCAAAAAGTCGATTTGTACAGTGCTAGAAAAATTTCAATTTTCAGGCAAAAAAAATGCAAAAACACGTTTTTTTGGCCCAAAAAGTCGATTTGTACAGTGATAGAAAAATTTCAATTTTCATGCAAAAAAAATGCTAAAACACGTTTTTTTGGCCCAAAAAGTCGATTTGTACTGTGCTAGAAAAATTTAAATTTTCAGGCAATAAAAATGCTAAAACACGTTTTTTTGGCCCAAAAAGTCGATTTGTACTGTGCTAGAAAAAAATCAATTTTCCGGCAAAAAAAATGCTAAAACACGTTTTTTTGGCCCAAAAAGTCGATTTGTACTGTGCTAGAAAAATTTCAATTTTCAGGCAAAAAAAATGCTAAAACACGTTTTTTTGGCCCAAAAAGTCGATTTGTACTGTGCTAGAAAAATTTCAATTTTCAGGCAAAAAAAATGCTAAAACACGTTTTTTTGGCCCAAAAAGTCGATTTGTACTGTGCTAGAAAAATTTCAATTTTCAGGCAAAAAAAATGCTAAAACACGTTTTTTTGGCCCAAAAAGTCGATTTGTACTGTGCTAGAAAAATTTCAATTTTCAGGCAAAAAAAATGCAAAAACACGTTTTTTTGGCCCAAAAAGTCGATTTGTACAGTGCTAGAAAAATTTCAATTTTCAGGCAAAAAAAATGCTAAAACACGTTTTTTTGGCCCAAAAAGTCGATTTGTACTGTGCTAGAAAAATTTCAATTTTCAGGCAAAAAAAATGCAAAAACACGTTTTTTTGGCCCAAAAAGTCGATTTGTACAGTGCTAGAAAAATTTCAATTTTCAGGCAAAAAAAATGCTAAAACACGTTTTTTTGGCCCAAAAAGTCGATTTGTACTGTGCTAGAAAAATTTCAATTTTCAGGCAAAAAAAATGCTAAAACACGTTTTTTTGGCCCAAAAAGTCGATTTGTACTGTGCTAGAAAAATTTCAATTTTCAGGCAAAAAAAATGCAAAAACACGTTTTTTTGGCCCAAAAAGTCGATTTGTACAGTGCTAGAAAAATTTCAATTTTCAGGCAAAAAAAATGCAAAAACACGTTTTTTTGGCCCAAAAAGTCGATTTGTACAGTGCTAGAAAAATTTCAATTTTCAGGCAAAAAAAATGCAAAAACACGTTTTTTTGGCCAAAAAGTCGATTTGTACAGTGCTAGAAAAATTTCAATTTTCAGGCAAAAAAAATGCAAAAACACGTTTTTTTGGCCCAAAAAGTCGATTTGTACAGTGCTAGAAAAATTTCAATTTTCAGGCAAAAAACATGCTAAAACACGTTTTTTTGGCCCAAAAAGTCGATTTGTACTGTGCTAGAAAAATTTCAATTTTCAGGCAAAAAAAATGCAAAAACACGTTTTTTTGGCCCAAAAAGTCGATTTGTACTGTGCTAGAAAAAAATCAATTTTCAGGCAAAAAAAATGCTAAAACACGTTTTTTTGGCCCAAAAAGTCGATTTGTACTGTGCTAGAAAAAATTCAATTTTCAGGCAAAAAAAATGCAAAAACACGTTTTTTTGGCCGAAAAAGTCGATTTGTACAGTGCTAGAAAAATTTCAATTTTCAGGCAAAAAAAATGCAAAAACACGTTTTTTTGGCCCAAAAAGTCGATTTGTACAGTGCTAGAAAAATTTCAATTTTCAGGCAAAAAAAATGCAAAAACACGTTTTTTTGGCCCAAAAAGTCGATTTGTACAGTGCTAGAAAAATTTCAATTTTCAGGCAAAAAAAATGCTAAAACACGTTTTTTTGGCCCAAAAAGTCGATTTGTACTGTGCTAGAAAAATTTCAATTTTCAGGCAAAAAAAATGCTAAAACACGTTTTTTTGGCCCAAAAAGTCGATTTGTACTGTGCTAGAAAAATTTCAATTTTCAGGCAAAAAAAATGCTAAAACACGTTTTTTTGGCCCAAAAAGTCGATTTGTACTGTGCTAGAAAAATTTCAATTTTCAGGCAAAAAAAATGCTAAAACACGTTTTTTTGGCCCAAAAAGTCGATTTGTACAGTGCTAGAAAAATTTCAATTTTCAGGCAAAAAAAATGCTAAAACACGTTTTTTTGGCCCAAAAAGTCGATTTGTACTGTGCTAGAAAAATTTCAATTTTCAGGCAAAAAAAATGCAAAAACACGTTTTTTTGGCCCAAAAAGTCGATTTGTACAGTGCTAGAAAAATTTCAATTTTCAGGCAAAAAAAATGCTAAAACACGTTTTTTTGGCCCAAAAAGTCGATTTGTACTGTGCTAGAAAAATTTCAATTTTCAGGCAAAAAAAATGCTAAAACACGTTTTTTTGGCCCAAAAAGTCGATTTGTACTGTGCTAGAAAAATTTCAATTTTCAGGCAAAAAAAATGCAAAAACACGTTTTTTTGGCCCAAAAAGTCGATTTGTACAGTGCTAGAAAAATTTCAATTTTCAGGCAAAAAAAATGCAAAAACACGTTTTTTTGGCCCAAAAAGTCGATTTGTACAGTGATAGAAAAATTTCAATTTTCATGCAAAAAAAATGCTAAAACACGTTTTTTTGGCCCAAAAAGTCGATTTGTACTGTGCTAGAAAAATTTAAATTTTCAGGCAAAAAAAATGCTAAAACACGTTTTTTTGGCCCAAAAAGTCGATTTGTACTGTGCTAGAAAAAAATCAATTTTCAGGCAAAAAAAATGCTAAAACACGTTTTTTTGGCCCAAAAAGTCGATTTGTACTGTGCTAGAAAAATTTCAATTTTCAGGCAAAAAAAATGCTAAAACACGTTTTTTTGGCCCAAAAAGTCGATTTGTACTGTGCTAGAAAAATTTCAATTTTCAGGCAAAAAAAATGCTAAAACACGTTTTTTTGGCCCAAAAAGTCGATTTGTACTGTGCTAGAAAAATTTCAATTTTCAGGCAAAAAAAATGCTAAAACACGTTTTTTTGGCCCAAAAAGTCGATTTGTACTGTGCTAGAAAAATTTCAATTTTCAGGCAAAAAAAATGCAAAAACACGTTTTTTTGGCCCAAAAAGTCGATTTGTACAGTGCTAGAAAAATTTCAATTTTCAGGCAAAAAACATGCTAAAACACGTTTTTTTGGCCCAAAAAGTCGATTTGTACTGTGCTAGAAAAATTTCAATTTTCAGGCAAAAAAAATGCAAAAACACGTTTTTTTGGCCCAAAAAGTCGATTTGTACAGTGCTAGAAAAATTTCAATTTTCAGGCAAAAAAAATGCTAAAACACGTTTTTTTGGCCCAAAAAGTCGATTTGTACTGTGCTAGAAAAATTTCAATTTTCAGGCAAAAAAAATGCTAAAACACTGTCAAGTTCTTACGGGAGACTGGAGTGGTGACGGAGGAAAACGAACCAATTCCTGTATTTAGTTTACTTTTAAACAGAATTACACTGAGTATGTACAATATATACACTGTAAATATTAAGTTTCAACACTCTGGGGTCTCCAGTACAATTATAGGGTAATTGTATTGCCTATGTCCATAAGTTGGGGTCTCCCACAAACGGATCTCCTGGACACGGGGTCCTGTCCACCACGGGACTGTCGGCCTTCTGCCCAGTCTCCTGGATCCTATCCACCTCGTCTACTTGGTTGCCAGATGTAATGAATCATGGAACCGTTGAAGATTTGTCGAACAAATCAGCTTCGTCTACTCTAATACATATTACAATACAACAAACTACACCTAGGTATGAACAGAACACGAAAACTACAAATAAACAAGTTAACACACATTAGTAAAAAAAAACCCAGGACACTGACTAAGACCATTCCTTATATTAATTACCATCACCTATAACATTTATACAAACAACAATCAGAAACAGAAATATATGTGCTTACAAAACACCGAACCATTAATATCTATGGTCAAATGAGTCGTCCTGACAATACCCCCCCACTAAGGGCACACATGACATGTGGGACAAGCAGAATGTTACAGGCGACTCAGGAAATCCGATAAAACGTTGTCCTTTCCTTTTATGGCCTTAATAGTGAACGTATAATTTTGCAGAAACAATGCCCATCTTAGTAATCTTGCGTTCTCTGGCTTTTTCTTCATTAAATATGCAAGGGAAGAATGATCGGTACATAATTCAAACTTTTTACCATACAGATAACGGTCAAATTTCTTGATTGCATATACTATGGCCAAACACTCCTTTTCCACAACTGAATATCGGGTCTCCCGAGGCTGTAGCTTCCTGCTGGCAAATGTAATGGGTAGTGTCCCATCTTCAAACTCTTGCAATAGGGCAGCACCAATAGCATACTCCGAGGCATCAGTCTGTACAATAAAGGGAAGATTAAAATCAGGGGATCTTAACACAGGCTCTGAAGTAAGGCTTTCTTTTAACTTTTGGAAAGCAACTTTATGCTTTTCTTCCCATATCAGTTTACTTGGTTGGTCTTTCCTCAGCAAATCAGTCAGGGGTGTAGTTATTAGGGAATACTGTGGTATAAACCTTTGATACCATCCAGTCAACCCAAGGAAAGATCTCAACTGCTTTTTAGTGTTAGGGGGAGGAGTGTCAAGGATTCTCTTTATTGTACAGTCCTGTGGGGTGACCTTGTCCGGTCCTACCTTATGACCCAAAAAGGTCACAGAGGTATATCCCAGCAAACATTTAGTAGGCCTTATAGTCAACCCTGCCTTTCGTATTCTATCAAACATTGTTTTCAGTAATATTAGATGATCACTCCACGATACATTATGTCCTAGTACATCGTCTACATAACTATCAACATCATTTATTCCTAACAAAAGCCTTCGCATCATTAGATTAAAGGTGGCTGGGGAATTCACCAAGCCAAAAGGCATCTTAGTGAAATGGTAGCAACCGCTAACTGTGGAAAAAGCAGTAAAGGTTTTACATGATTCAGCCATGGGAATCTGCCAAAATCCTCTGGTAAAATCAATTTTTGAATAGTACTTTTTACCTGTTAATTTAGTTAAAATCTCCTCTGGGTTAGGCATGGGTTCATTATCAAATTTGGTGTTCTGATTTAACTTCTTATAGTTTACACAGAATCTAAAAGAACCATCAGGTTTCTTCACCAATACCACAGGAGCACAGAAATCAGAGTTTGACCTTTCAATTATTCCAAGACTCAGCATACTCTGAATTTCATCCTCCACTGCTCTACTTGTGGCAAAAGGCAATGGATACGGTTTCTCTCGGACTGGTCTATTCTCAGTCAACTCAATCACATGTTCAGCTAAATTAGTTACTCCAGGTCTGTCTGTGAATATGTCAGAATATTCTCTTATGATCCTTCTTAACTCACCCTGTTTCTCAGGCGACAACTCAGGGTTGATACTTACATCTTGAAATGTTTCCATGCCTTTTACCTCAGGTACCTGCAGCAGTTGATTGTCTTCTTCTTCACAAGGAATTACCGACACAGCCACTACATCCACTCTCTCCTCATAAAGCTTCAGTAGATTAGCATGGAAAACCTTTGTTTCACCACTCCCCAACATAATTCTGTAATCATAATCATTCATTACTTCAACAATCTCAAAAGGTCCTTTCCAGCTTAGCAATAGCTTGTTGTTATCTGTTGGTAACAGGAGCAGAACTTTATCTCCTACATTCATAAAGCGTTGTTTTGCCCTCTTGTCATAATGATGCTTGTACACCTTACTAGCTTTACTTAGATTGTCCTGAACAAGTTTACAAGTTTCCTCTAGCTTGTTTCTCAAATCAACTACGTACTGGTAGGTGTTGTACACATCTCCCTTGTCACCTTTACCAGTCCACACATCTTTGAGCAAGCTAAGTGGGCCTTTCACTGTGCGGCCGTAAAGCAATTCAAAAGGTGCAAAGCCAGTACTTGCTTGAGGAGCTTCCCTGTATGCAAACAATGCTGCTGGCAGATACCTATCCCAGTTATTAGGACATTCCTGACACATTTTCTTTAACATTAATTTCAGAGTTCCATTAAATCTTTCGTTCAGTCCATTGGCCATTGGGTGATAAGGTGTTGTGAAAGACTGACGTACACTAATTAATCTACATACCTCTTTCATTAAGTTCGATGTGAACTGGGAGCCTCTGTCACTCAAAATCTCTTTTGGGAAACCTAACCTTGAAAATACTTCAATTAATGAATCTGCTATTCTCTCAGTAGTTATGTCAGGTAATGCTATTGCCTCAGGCCACCTTGTAGCATAATCAACAATTGTAAGTATATACCTATTACCTTTAGATGAAGCAGGGGAAATAGGTCCAACCAAATCTATGGCTATTTTCTGGAATGGGTAATTCATTATTGGCATTTTGCCTAGTGGAACCTTTGGCACTTTACCCTTTGGTATGGTTCGCTGGCAAACATCACAACTGCGGCACCACCTTCTAACATCCCCTGATATTCCTGGCCAATAGAAGCAAGACAGAATCCTATCTGCAGTTTTCTTACCTCCCAAATGTCCTCCTAATAAGCATTCATGGGCCAACTTCAGGATTGTCGACCTACGAACATAAGGAACTAACAACTGTTTTACCTCAGTCCCATTTCTCATACATACTTTATACCATAAGTCTCCCTCTTGACGCAGTTGTTGGTGGCTCGATCCCGACCTCTGGTGTTTCAGGAAACCCTCAAGTGTCGGATCAGCCTCCTGCTCCTCTTTGGTGATAGACAGCTCCTGTAGATTCCCCTCACCTGCAGTAGTTACCTTCAGTGGACGAAGCAGCTTCCCTCTAGCTTGTTGTCTCGTCACCACACCTCCTCCCAAGTCTGCAGAGGTCACTTCCATGTTGATGAAGGGGTCGACTTCCTGGTCCTCCTGGGTGTTTCCTGGGCAGTTACCCCCAGTCTCCTCACACATAGGAGTCGGATGTTGTAGTAGTTGTTCTCCAGGGATATCGTTATTCCTTACCATTCTAGGAACTCGATGTTCAGGTGGCAAGGCTCCTGGGATGTTACCAATAATTAAATCAAAGATGGTATCCGTCATACAAGTTGCCTCCACAATACCAGAGTAGTATGGGGTCTCGATATTGACTCTGGCAACTGGACACACCCGTGCTGTGCGATCGATTAACAGGCACCTTTTTCTACCGCCTGTCAGCTGGTCAGGCTTGACGTACTTCATTTTTATGACCACTCCGGTGCACCCTGTGTCACGTAAGACTTCTACTCTTTGCCCCTCAACGTAGCCGTACGTTACCCTTAAACCTGTCCCGATGGAACCCGAGCCAACAATAAGGGGAATCTTCTCACCGGTCGGTAAAGTCACTAGAGCAGGATCCTCCAAACAGGCACCAGTTTCCTCCTCTGTTACCTTCTCTCGTGTGGATCTTGGAACCTTCAAAAAAATCCTACAATCTTTGGCAAAATGACCTTCACGTCCACACACAAAACACCGACGCTCCTGTCTTGAAAATGACTTCTGGATACTATGTGACGTGGCAGAGTCCTGTTTGGGAAACGACTTCTGGAAAGGGTGTGGAGTAGCTGGATCAGGTTTCCCTGGATTAGTCTCGTATCTTTGTTTCATTAGCTTGTTCGGTTTCCACATGGGTCCACCATGAGCTGCTAGGTATTGTTCAGTCAAACCTATCATATCTTTAAGCGTCTTGGGAGTTCGCTCCTTGAGAAATAACCTCAACTCACTATGGCACTTCCTGAGAAACTGTTCCTTCAACATCAAATCCTTTATATTTTCAAAAGTCTTTGTTATGCCAGACATCTCTATCCACCGATCGAAATACCTCTGTATTCGTGCTGAGAACTGGTTCACAGTTTCACCTTTCTCTGGACAGGAATCACGGAACTTGAGTCTGTAGCCTTCTTCGGTTAACATATACCGCTGTAGGATTGTTTTCTTCACTAGCTCATAATTAGAGGCTTCGTCACTAGGTAGACACACATACGCCATTAAAGCTTTTCCTGTAATCAATGTACTCAGGTTCACTGCCCAAATTTCCCGTTTCCACTGGTGTGCTTCAGCCTGTCTTTCAAAACGTTCCAAAAAAGCGTCAATATCATCACAAGTTTCGTCGAATTTCGGTAATTTAAGTTTTGGTACACCAGTATCTGGAGCTGGTATATGGCCGCTAGACCTCTGAGCCTGTTGTGCTTGTATGAAAGCAAGCTTGGCCTGTTCAATCGCCAGTTCCTTTTCTTTCAATTTCAGCTGGGTATCATTTTCTTTTTCTTTTAAATCCAGTTCCTTTTCTTTCATTTTCAACTGGGTATTATTTTCTTTTTCTTTTAATTCCCTTTGTAGTTGTTCGTCTTGCCTATGCTCTACCCGTCTCTGTCTCTCTGCCTGGTACAAATTATTTACAAAGGCACGCAATTCTTCTCCCTCGTAGCCAAGACGTTCACCCAAGTTAAGAGATTCGTTCATTAAGTTATACTCACTCATCTTGCAATTCACAAATAAAGTCACTGATAAATTTCACAGTTCCCCTTGCGTAGCGCAATAATCTTCAGATATTCCCTCGATCACGCACCAAGTCTATCCCGGGTCTGGGCACCATTTGTCAAGTTCTTACGGGAGACTGGAGTGGTGACGGAGGAAAACGAACCAATTTCTGTATTTAGTTTACTTTTAAACAGAATTACACTGAGTATGTACAATATATACACTGTAAATATTAAGTTTCAACACTCTGGGGTCTCCAGTACAATTATAGGGTAATTGTATTGCCTATGTCCATAAGTTGGGGTCTCCCACAAACGGATCTCCTGGACACGGGGTCCTGTCCACCACGGGACTGTCGGCCTTCTGCCAAGTCTCCTGGATCCTATCCACCTCGTCTACTTGGTTGCCAGATGTAATGAATCATGGAACCGTTGAAGATTTGTCGAACAAATCAGCTTCGTCTACTCTAATACATATTACAATACAACAAACTACACCTAGGTATGAACAGAACACGAAAACTACAAATAAACAAGTTAACACACATTAGTAAAAAAAAAACCAGGACACTGACTAAGACCATTCCTTATATTAATTACCATCACCTATAACATTTATACAAACAACAATCAGAAACAGAAATATATGTGCTTACAAAACACCGAACCATTAATATCTATGGTCAAATGAGTCGTCCTGACAATGATACACACACAAAATATTTGTAACTTTCTATTCCACAGTGCATCAGTTTAAAGTGACACTTGCAGCTCCATTCTCCTAAGCTGCTGAATCTCCTCCTCTTGTTTATATTTACCGATAAATGACAATAACAACACCCATTATGTCGTCTATGTCAGCCGCGCCAAGTGTAAATAAACTCAAATCTCACTATTTACGGGTTGTTTATCGACTACGCGACCCTGCTATCAGCCTTACGAGTGCTTTTCGATCTTCATAGCGCTACGAACAAATATGGCGGATAATGGCGGCCGAAAACTCGCTTACGAAGCTTTGAAGATACGTTCTTAGCGGTTACGAAGACCTTACGAACAAAGATGGCGCTACGATAATCGTAACTGCGCTTACGAAGCTTTGAAGATCCCACCCCTGATCACTTCACGTCCAATACAGATGGCGGGCCAATTAAATTGGAATAATCACCTCACTGATATAATTTTTATTAATTTTGCTCACTGGAATATGAAAATTGATAAAATAAGACTTAAGATTCATTATTAATACCAAAATTTCAGATTCCAATACCAGTAATACCAAACTTAATTTTCCAATACCAAACCAATTTTTTAATACCAAATTTGACCTAATTTGGATTGAAAAATACCAGTTGGCAACCCTGGTTAAGGTGGCGGCACACTGGGCAATTCGGGCTAACTTGCCACTTGCTTTTGCCACCTGCTTTGTATTTTGTTAGCCCAAACGAGTGGTTTGCGACCGACTCTTGCCGGGAGGGAAAACGGATAATATGTTGGAAGCATGTCCGAGCAACTTGCTCCCAGCATGCCTCACAGATTGAGTGCTCAAATGAGCCATTATCTGTGTCCTTTATATACCAAGGAAAAAAATATTGAGCGTGCAAATCTTTGCTTGTACATGAAAATAGTTATTTCAATTAGTTAATCGACTCTGTAAATGTAGCAAAGAATTATATGAACAACACAAAATAGGTATTCAGTTTTTCTATTCACCATCGCCTGTTGTTTTGTAAACATAAACAAACGCCCGATATCCAGAAGGTCTTCATATGCCTCTGAAAAATAAGGCCTTCTCGAAAGCTTAATTGGAAATCAGAGCATGTATATATGTTATTAGCAATATGCAGAGAATTTCCAATATTGTGGGATCCTGGACATGAGCAGTACTGTACAGCTGGACATTACACATCTAACTACACCACCAATCTACTTAACTGCAGGTACAGTATATATCTTGAGGTTTTTTTATTTCCCTGTTTTAACTTAGATCATAGGTGCCCAAACAATATCATACTAAAGATTCCCAAACATGAGCCTCAGCCTAGGAATCCCATGCAGATCCCAGTTGGGGAAATTCTCACTACACCTTTTCCACCCTCAAATAAAAATAAAACAACTTAAATTTAATATAAAACAACTAAAGTTTTATTTAGAACAACAGACTTCAAATTAAAACTCCTTAAGTTTATATTAGAACATCTGAAGTTTAATTTTAAATATTTGTATACCAGTAATTTAAAACACTTGAAGTTTGATTTTAATGAATTGAAGTTTTATTCAAATTATGTGAACTTTAAATTAAAATAAAGCAAGTAATATAGTTAATTGATTGTAGACTAATATATGTATGTGTGATTTGTAATGTAAAGATTTCCTTACATAAATTACAATTTCATAAACATTCTTGATAAATTAAACATAATAACTGTGATTCCTTTACGGTCCATCAATAAAGTAAAAACAAATCCCATGTGATTTACAATAAAAAAAGGTAAATAAAATAAATTACCAAAATGCATATGCACTCACATTTACATTGGCTATGCTAAGATTAATGTGACTCTTATTTTTCAGATGATGTCCAGGCCAAGTTTGTGACTTTCAAGGGATCCTTTCAACAAGAGGTGAAGAAGATCCACAACACACCGAGTGGGTCTAGTGGGGGTGCACGGACAAAGTGGGAATTTTTTGATAGGATTGGGATACAAAGACAATGTTGGGGATGCTCGGTATCAACGGACAAAAACTGACATGGATACATAATAAGTGTTTTTATCTTCAAGCACGGGATTGGAATGTTAAAAGAAAGTGAATACAGTATCTGCGGTACTTAAAATGTTAAACACACATGCTGAATAATCTAAATTTGTAATGAAGTACAATGATTACTTCTCCCTATATAACGGTAGCAACGTTATAGAATAAGTCAGACCTAACCTAACCAAATCTGGACCGGGTCAAACCACCCCAAAACTATTCGCCATTTGCATTATTTACATTTCCCAAGAACAGGCCAGCTGCCCCATACACTGCTCTGGACCCTGCTTGCTTGGATATGAAGACGGTCTTGGTTTCAGCGGCTGTACGCATGGATCATCTTCATATTCCTTTGGCCGTGATATTTATTAAATAGTACAACACGTGTGATACTATATATTAAACAGTATTTTCAAAACTTTTCTGTACTTTCCTTAACCATGTATTCTGTATTTAAGAAATTTCACCTAACACAATGACTACTTTTTTAGATAATAGAAGTTAAGAAAATTCAAACCAAGGCAACATAAAACTTTGCATTGTATCTATTATTACTATCTAACCAATCCAAAACAATAATGCATATAATATGCTCATATTTTAATTCTGTAAGTTGAAGACAAGGACCAAAATGCATTTTATGCAACAAAATAATAGGTCTGTGATGAAATATGTACTACATTTCAACCTAGGTGAGTGGAATAATTATAAATGGGAATTTGACACACAAACATCTATTGATGGAGATGAAAGGTTGTTTGAGAATTTATTATATATTCTCCAAATAATAGGAATAGAGTTACATTGTACAGTATTCCACCTAAGCCAAATGCACATACTGTACTGTACCAGTGGCCTTTTTGGTATGCCTTTATCAGAGCTGTTTTCCCAATTTTTTTGTCTCATAAAATATTTATTTGTTCTATTACTTTTTTGTATAGAGAGAGATAGAAAGTGGTGAGGGGAGAATAGTCATGTTCAGGAAAAGTTTAGTGTTGAGAAATTAATAAATGATGAAAAAATTGGGGAGCCCAACCTAACCTACAGTATAGTCGTTTTTATGAATACTAATTTACACAGCTAATTTGACCTCAAAATTCTTTACTCAAGCAAAATAATACTATCAAATGCAATAAATAAACACATAAATATATATTTACATGATCCAAACTACATTAACTTTAAATAGCACTTAATATAATTGCAAAATTCGTTTTCGAATGGTCCAAAATAGTGGGTAATGATACTAAAATATACAATATAGTGAGTGAAGTACAGTACTTCTATATTAATACCATGAAAAGTGTTAGAATGGTTCAAAATAGTGGGGAATGATACTGAAATATACATTACAGTGAACACAGTACTAAAGTAAATTTACAGCACAATTTTCACAAGACAGTATATTAGGTTACATATAATAAAAGGAATGCAAATAAATACAATGTTACAAGTAATAAGTACAGTATAAGTTTAGTACTCTCGTATATAAGTAACATTAATCCAATGTATTTTCGGTACCGTTTTTTCTACTGGAGTTATAATCAATTTTTAATTAATGTCTTTGTTAGATTTGGTTATAAAAGTCAATTTGTTTGTTTACATTATTTTTACTTCAGCATTATTTGTAAAGTTGGCATGATTGGTGGGACACGGGAGGTTTTGTTGTCATTCTCCCTGGCTGCTGATGCTAATAAGTACTAACCAAAGTCGCTAGCAAGATATTACCAGTGTGACGGATAGCAAGTTTTTGCTAGAAAGGCAGGTAGCAAAAGCAAGTGGCAAGCTAGCCAGAATTGCCCAGTGTGCCGCCACCTTAATAAACAGGGGTGGGATCTTCAAAGCTTTGTAAGCGCAATTACGATTATCGTAGCGCCATCTTTGTTCGTAAGGTGTTCGTAACCGCTAAGAACGTATTTTCAAAGATTCGTAATCGAGTTTTCGGCCGCCATTATGCGCCATATTTGTTCGTAGCGCTATGAAGATTGAAAAGCACTCGTAAGGTTCATAGCAGGGTCGCGTAGTCGATAAACAACCCGTAAATAGTGAGATTTGAGTTTATTTACACTTGGCGCGGCTGACATAGACGACATAATGGGTGTTGTTATTGTCATTTATCGGTAAATATAAACAAGAGGAGGAGATTCAGCAGCTTAGTAGAATGGAGCTGCAAGTGTCAATTTAAACTGATGCACTGTGAAATAGAAAGTTACAAATATTTTGTGTGTGTATCATTACCTTTGGAGTGTTTAATTAAGAATAATAGGATATAATGGTGACTTACTAATTGCAGGAAATTGGCTTCCAGTTACCTGCAAACAAAGCAGAAATTCTTCATTGCATAGTTCGACCTAATTTAATCCATGTAGTATGAGTCTTTAATCCATAAATTAAATATTATATAGTCCTTTGTATGAAGTGGATATTCTTTAGGATGATAAACTTTGATTTACTGACTTTCTAATGAAAATATTACAAGCACATTAATGTGATGTGTGAGTTGGTAACATTTAAATAACTGGAATTATATACTTAATGATACATACTGGATGTATAAAAGGTTGACCATATTCCAGAATCTAGGGCAAAATTATGTTTCAGAATTAACTATTGCAAATATTATCATGTAAGTTTCAATAACATGTACCGTACATGAAACTTTCTAACCAACTCAATTAATTTTATTGAACAGTATAATTTAATAGATAATTTTCACCTGTTTTCATATAACATAAGACTTGTCTTTTTCTAAAAAGCTTTTCAACAGCTAATAACAAATATGTGATTGGTATTGGTTTTTCTTAATAGACTATAAAAAAAACATACATTTTATTTACATAAAGTTTACAGAAATCCATGATACCTCCCTAGCTATTTGTACTACAGTAAAAGTCCTGTAATCCGAATTGCAGGGGACTGAAGGTCATTCGGACTATTGGTTTTTTCGGACTATTGGTTGGACTTCCAAATACAGATATGGAAAAATAATCACACAAATTATAGGAGTACAGTAAACCCTCTTTATTTGGGATCAATTGAGGGAAGACCCTTGACGAGTTATCAGAAGATCTGATATATCCGAGGGCTTAAATTTGATGCGTAATGTACGACTGTCTGTCTGTACACCCAAGGCCATATATCTCTTGGCCTTGTGTACACTCACTCTCAAAACTATGTGTGCTTTCACTCGTAATTCTGGTTCCCATACACAGCTAATTACTAAAAATAATTCTAAACTTGAGGCCAAAGTATGGAAAATGAATGTTTATAAAAGTTATTCATTCTAAAAGGTTAGGCCTAAATAGCGTGTGTAGTGCGTGACGAGTTGACAAGTTTAGTTAACCCCAATAATTCATGAGTTTCTACTCATACAATCACATTTCCTTAGTTTATATTAATTATTCTTTGTAATTTTCTCATACAATCACTTGCACTTTAAACCATATCAAATGTCTGTACCGGGATATGTGTTAAAAGTATGAAAAATGCCAGTTTTGAGAAGTTGTTCACTATAAAGGGGTTAGGTTTATCACGCGTGTATCAAGCCAGCGTGAGTGACAGTGGGGAGAAAATTTCAGTCATCACTAAAACTCATTGAATTTTCATTCGTGCACAAACATTCCTTAGTTTGTATTAATTAATTTTGGTAATTTTCTTAGAAAAATCACTTCCACTTAATATTAATTTGCGCCTAGATATGCCTAATAGGTGTGTGAGTGTGGATGGCCGAGCTGTACGTGTGTCATGTAGGCATATGTGACCATACACCCGGAAAATCCCCGCATAGGCTAATCGGACTTTAAAAAATTCGGACTATTGGGATTTTCGGAGTATCCGTGGTCGGATTAACGGACTTTTACTGTATTAGTTTCCTACATAATCACAGTTCATTACATCATATATACCTGAGTAAAAACATGCAAATTTATGATATTGGAAAGCTGTTTCACTCATGTACTTTCCAACAATGACTGATAACAAAAAACACCAATTCCATAATGACTACGGTACTTGTTTGTCACTCTTCACATTGCTTGGACAGATCACAGATATGGCAGAGAAATTATTAAAATACAAGATTAAAGCCACAGTACAGTATAAGTATATCCTTATAGTTAATCTCCGAACACAATAATTATTCAAGTACCGGTACTTTCACCTTCATTAATACTATTGGACAAAGATAAAAATGCATGAAAAAAAGTTGATTTTACTGAAAGAATAACAAATCTAACATGAAATGTGAATGCTAAAATAAAAGCTATATTTGAGAGATAAAATATATAATGAAAATAAATAACATAATTTCTTAAAAAAGCATAAGCAGAAGTTAACTATACTTTAGATTGAAACCTACACACAAACCACACAACTAAAACCATACTTGCACTCTAATAACTCTGTCACAAAATATAACACAACTTAAACTACACTAATTATATATATAAAAAAAAAGACACGTGAAAACAAATCACCTTTTTCTATTGCCTTTTTAATATTCACCAAAGTTTCTGATATTTTGGTTATATTTTCTGCAAGATCCATCCAAATATCCCTTATAGTCTTATGGAAAACTAGTATATCCTATCTGGAGGTAGCGTAGCTTCCAGATAAGTTATCACACCTCTAGCAGACCTAGAGGAAGGGTGACTTGAGGCTACAGAGCTGTGGTATGAATGCTCCTCACTTGATAGAGGTTCTACCAGCTTCGGCAAGCTGTCGCCAGTCAAAACCTCACAGTCTTCCACTGTAACTGGCCCAAAGTCCTGCCAACTGGGCCCAGGTGTAGGTAAAGGGACCCTTGATGGCAGTCCTTGGTTAGGTGTAGGTGAAGGGGCCCTTGATGGCAGTCCTTGGTTAGGTGTAGGTGAAGGGGCCCTTGATGGCAGTCCTTGGTTAGGTGTAGGTGAAGGGACCCTTGATGGCAGTCCTTGGTTAGGTGTAGGTGAAGGGGCCCTTGATGGCAGTCCTTGGTTAGGTGTAGGTGAAGGGGCCCTTGATGGCAGTCCTTGGTTAGGTGTAGGTAAAGGGGCCCTTGATGGCAGTCCTTGGTTAGGTGTAGGTGAAGGGACCCTTGATGGCAGTCCTTGGTTAGGTGTAGGTAAAGGGACCCTTGATGGCAGTCCTTGGTTAGGTGTAGGTAAAGGGGCCCTTGATGGCAGTCCTTGGTTAGGTGTAGGTAAAGGGACCCTTGATGGCAGTCCTTGGTTAGGTGTAGGTGAAGGGGCCCTTGATGGCAGTCCTTGGTTAGGTGTAGGTGAAGGGACCCTTGATGGCAGTCCTTGGTTAGGTGTAGGTGAAGGGACCCTTGATGGCAGTCCTTGGTTAGGTGTAGGTGAAGGGACCCTTGATGGCAGTCCTTGGTTAGGTGTAGGTAAAGGGGCCCTTGATGGCAGTCCTTGGTTAGGTGTAGGTAAAGGGGCCCTTGATGGCAGTCCTTGGTTAGGTGTAGGTGAAGGGGCCCTTGATGGCAGTCCTTGGTTAGGTGTAGGTAAAGGGGCCCTTGATGGCAGTCCTTGGTTAGGTGTAGGTAAAGGGGCCCTTGATGGCAGTCCTTGGTTAGGTGTAGGTGAAGGGACCCTTGATGGCAGTCCTTGGTTAGGTGTAGGTGAAGGGACCCTTGATGGCAGTCCTTGGTTAGGTGTAGGTGAAGGGACCCTTGATGGCAGTCCTTGGTTAGGTGTAGGTAAAGGGGCCCTTGATGGCAGTCCTTGGTTAGGTGTAGGTAAAGGGGCCCTTGATGGCAGTCCTTGGTTAGGTGTAGGTGAAGGGACCCTTGATGGCAGTCCTTGGTTAGGTGTAGGTAAAGGGGCCCTTGATGGCAGTCCTTGGTTAGGTGTAGGTGAAGGGACCCTTGATGGCAGTCTTGGGTCAGCCACATCACCTTCATCCAAGTCTTCTTCAGCAGCTGAGAAATTATGAAAATTAGCAACTTTCATATAATTTTAGAGAAATATTAACGATTATCATTATGAATTAATATTGTAAAGTCATACCTAAAGAAAGCAGTATATAATTAGTCATACATATAAGTACAGCAGCAGTACTGCAATTTTTTACTTAGTTAAAGTACTCATATGATACATATGAAATCCAACAAAGCATCACAAATTTAGTTTTGATTAATATTAATATGGCTCCAATTTTTAAGACTATATGAACTGCTGCTAACAGGAGTTATTTATATGATACACAAAATATAAAAAATCGCTATGTACTTGACTCTTGTATATTGGGTAATCACAGTACAGTACAGTACATGTACTGTGATTACTGAAGGTATGGATATATGAGAACATCTTGTATATATATTCCTAGGACTAAGGCCTTATGATTTGCACTGTTTAACTTTGAATGGAATTGAGAGGTAATGCTGCTCAAAATTCATGTTTTATATATATAAACTCTCAATGTAATTACTTCACTAGTGCCAATGAGGGAAGATTTCCATATTTCTAGCCTAGATGAACAGCAGGACATTATTTACTGTTATATACTGTACATACTGCTGCCTGGGTCTTGGAGTCCACAGGAATACCCAACACTTGCACTTTTTCAATGACGTGAGCCATAGCCTCTTCTATGTAGGTGAATGCCTTTGTGCCACCACCTGAAATATAACGAAAAATGGTACATAATTCAATAACAAAGCAGAAAAAATTACAATACCTGGTTATTGTATTAAAATGGTACCGTACTGTATCTAAATCAGGCAATGGACATACCCTCCATCCTTCAACCCATGTGTGCCCATACCAACACCAAAATCCACAATATTAATAATGCTTATATAATTTATTTCCTTAATCTGTCTTTCAATAAAAATGTTTGAAGTATAAGTTATTAAATTGCACTTGCCAGATTTTACTACATATTGTATAATTCTGCCTGTTACTTGGTAATGGCAGTCAACTGTAACTTACAGATTTTGATATTATCATAGAAACTACTGTAGGTAGGTTTAAAGGAAATAAAACAGTGACAGTAGAAGTTAAAAGAATATAATGTCCTCCAAGTCAATGTCTTAGATTTATTTTCATGACAAACATGCAGCTGCCAGTAAACGTTTTGTATTATGCTGTTTGTTCTTGATATACAGTACATAACCTAACCTATCTTTAACTAACATAGCCAAACCTAACCTAACCAAAGATATAGACAATATCATACTAGTGATTGGCATGATATTAAATATATACCAAGGAAGCTGCCTTAACTACACTGTTGTGTTTAATGTTTACCAACACAGTACAGTATAATAATTCCCTTACCTGTCATTTGCTGTTGCTGTCTGATGTATATTGGTGACTGTCATCTCTATCAGCTGGTAGTGTTGAAATCTGAGACAATATTTATGTGTTGACATTGTGATACTACGCTACGATTGGCTTACAGTATCAAGGACATTTTGTTTCCTTCATTGTGATTGGCTGAAAATCAGTCTGCTTGGTGGCGGGAACAGCCAGCGACGCTCGCTACGAAGACATCATCGTGAGCTACGAAGGAGGTTACGAAGCTTTGGAGATACCAACTTACGATCTTCGTAAGCCACAAACAAATATGGCAGCTACGAGATCGTAAAGTTGATCGTAGCGCCACCAACTTACGAAGTTTTGAAGATCCCACCCCAGGTTTGTTTACATGTGTGACGTCACTACCGCGGTGCAGTGTGGGAAAACAAGTGTCTAGTGGACTATCCTTTATAGTCTATCATCCTTGTGATGTACTGCTACATACATTGTAGCCTATTAGGCCTAACCATATTTCAAACGGTAACTCAAAAATTACAAGCCAATAATTAATGGGGTTCTATATTTTTGTATAATTGCATATCTTTTTAAAATCGGCATTCAAATCCATAGGTGGTATATTTGCTAAAAATGAATAGTTTAATGTATTGACATATGGCTATAGAAGGCTCTCTAAACTTTAATTGTTGTGCATTCTCCTTCTGTTTAGGCTATATAGCCATATCTCTGAAAGTATTATGCTATATTGGTGACAAGTTTCTTCTTTTTAAGAATATATTGTATGAAGGCGAATGAACTACAAGCCGAAAAGTTGCCACAGACTGTATATGTTTCATGACATTGTTGCCAATACACTTTCACACTTACTGTGGTATTTTTTATTTACATACGTCATTTCAAGTACCGAGATAATTCCATTTTATTTATAAATCCCCTTATTTTAACACTTGTATGATTTAGTGTGATATTTTTGTCAATGCAAGAGTGTTGTATGTGTTACTGAAGATCGTTTTCTGAGTTGGTGAGTTGGTAGTAGTTACTCTGGATAAACTCGAGCTGTGATTGGCTCACATTTCGCCCTACGTATGTAATGAGTTAACCAGGATCAACACACACAAGGTCGGCCAGATTGGTGAGGTCGCGGATGGGGGGGTAGTTTGGCGTGACGTCACGCTCGCTGCCTTGGTCCAGCCAGGACCCAGCAATGGGTCCTGACCTGTTGCCTGAGTATAGCCAGACTATGTTTAGGAACAATTTAATAGATTCAGGGTTTGTGCTAGAGGATGGTACTATCATTACAGACGAAAGCATTCATAAAGTTGTAATGAAAACAAAGACAGAGTATGAGTTAGCATATAAAGTAACTAAAACTCATCAAAATGTTCGAGGACAGCAGAGACAGAGGGTGAAATATGCAGTTCAGTTGCTTTCAAAAACATGTGCAAATTCCATACGATATCTAGGCGAGAAAGGGTTATTGGTAAGCAAAAACTGTAAACAAACTGCAGATTTTCTTACTCTAACAGATGAATGGTTTGACGTCATGAACTCCTCACCATGGCATACATGCCATGGTGAATGAAAATTTCAATCTAGATTTCATTATGACTAGGAAGGTAAATCAGGATTCTCTTGAACGGTTCTTTGGCTGCATATGACAAATGAGTGGCCCACACGATCATCCAGACTCTGTCATATTCAAGTATAGACTAAAAAAGTATGTGTTAGGTAAAGATGTAAGGTTGCTTAGTGACAGAAGTAACATCAGCCAAGATAAACATGATGACAAATGCTAGAGAGAGGTAACAACTTGTAGCAAAAACATGGATTCATATGATTGTGAGCTAAGCTTAGTTATGTATGACAAGTCTCATTTTTAAGAACATGGATATAGAATTGGATTGTATAGATGGTGACCTGTCAAATGATATAAAGGAGATTGGAATTTTTGTCCCTGAAGGTGATGCTGAACAGAACACAAGTACAGTTATAGATGAACAAGCATTACATTACATAGGTGGTTATATAGTGAGGAAGTTTTCTCTAAAGTATCCACACTTAGGATGTAAGTGTGATGCTAGTGAGAGTATAACAAAGGAAAACTCATGGACTGAGACTGTCAACAGAGGAAATTTGTATGTACAGTTGCCAAAAAAGGTATTGCGACAACTACTGATACAACATTAAATATATTAATGTCCATAGTTGTTTGTAGGAATTATAAGTATATATGTATTACAAAAGGATATGTATATTTCCTTCTGTTATACATGCTTATAGTCCCTACAAATAGTTGTGGATATTACTATGGTTAAAGTTCTATCAAGATTTGTCGCAATACCTTTTTTGGCAACTGTACCTTCTGAAGAATTTTTACTCTCAGTTGAAAATGAGGAAAATATTCAAAACAATCCATGGAGAAGTGCTGAGAGAAGGAACAAATTGTGTGAAAACTCTAACTTCTGAAATACAGCTTGCTGGAGTAAATTTGCCCTCAGATGTGGTGTCATTTTATGCAAAAATATCCATTTTCTTCATGATAAGGCATCTTAACAAAATGGCAAAAGAAAAACATGCAAACAGTGATTCCAGGAGTTATGCCAGGTAAAAGATGAAAACCGAAACATAGAAATGAGACATGTATGTTATAGTGAAATGAAGGCAATAATATTGGATTAACTTGTTCTTTTCACATGTATAGTTTATCATTATATAACTTAATTTACATTCGTGTATCCAGTGCTATGGTATGTTTCGAATTCAAATATTAATCTTATTCCTCCTAGGCTATATGTGTATTATTCATGCTGTTGTATGCCTCAAATACTAATATTAAGCTTACTCCATCTCTATGTATTATTCATTTATGCCTGTAGGCTATATGTGCTGTTGTATGCCTCAAATACTAATATTAAACTTACTCCATCTATGTGTGTTATTCATTTATTCTTGTACATAATAAAATTATGAGTGAGACTTAATAATTGAAGGTGGTTGGAGGAAAAACATTGTTGTTTTGATCATTCCTACATTACTTGGTTCAAATATTGCTTTTCTTCGATGGGTATTACATATATAAAACATTACTACCCTTCTCTGGACCTAAATGAGTATTAATATATATCGCTAATAACGGTAAAACATGATAAAATAGAAATGGGAAGTGGGAGTCTGCCATCCTCTCCCGCGCGAGTGGCGAGCGTGACGTCACAAGAGAGCGGGAGAATTCAATCTGGCCGACCTTGTGTGTGTTGATCCTGGCTCTGTCGACAACTGAACGTGGCCCGCGCGGGTGGCAGTCAGTGTTGTAAGTAAGCATGACGCAATACAGAATCGGACACGCACGAGAAATCTAATCCACATCCATCCATGTTTACAGTCAGTAACACACTGACTGACGATGGTGATTTGTAGGGATGGTGGTGAAGTATAGCCAAGTGAAAAAAAAACCGCCAAATTGGGCTCGCAAATGCCGACATTGGCAATAGCGGTGCTTCATCTCGCCCGGTCACCACATGGCAGGGGTGTAAGACACGACCCGGAGGCTTCCTGGGGCCGTCTATGACCGCGGTCCGGACGTTAAGGGTTAAAGAAGTGCATACTGCATTAACGTAGGTGGATATAGGAGAGAAGAAATTTGAGATTTGAGGCAAGGGTGAAGGGGAAGAGGGTAAGAAAAATGAAGGTGATTAGTTGAAAAGTAATAACAAACAAATATAATTAGAATATCTGTTACATTATATCCTTTAAATAAAGGCAGTGTCTTTTGTTCACCATCTTAGTGGGATAGACTACTAAATATATACTGTCCTTTGGATATTAGACAGCTATCCCTGTATTCTTTTTATCTCTCGTGTTTGCCCCGTAGGGGGGTATTGCCTGTAATGATGTGGACAATACCTTAAGGATTTTGGCGCCCCTTCGGCCCCAGCCACTAGCTTACATTTCTTCAACTGTCCTTCCGTTTTTCCTATTTCCTTCTTGCCTGCTGTTACACCTCTCTATCACCTTTTCCTGGTGTTATATGACCTCGCTGTTATTATTATCGAGATTATTAATGTGGAATAATCTCGATGGTAGGCTTTCTCTGAAAGAGTTTAATTGGATGAAAGGTATAAATAATGTTGTTGGTTAGAGTTAGTAGATAAACAATAGAAATCATTATTATAGTTAGAAAAATCGGTTAAATAGAGGAATAATTGAAACTTAGGTGAAGTGTTAGGGATAGGGAAAATAATTGATAATTAAGAGCCGAAGGTAAATAATTAATTGAAAATGGGAAATAACCTGCAATTATAATTATATTATATAATTAAGAACCTAACTCTCCTATATTACCTGCATTAGTAATTGTAACTTACTTAGAAAATTAATTAACCCTTAATGGCCGGATTGCGGTCATAGACGGCCCCAGGAAGCGCCCGGATCGTGTCGTACGCCACTGCTATGTGGTGACCGGGCGGGATGAAGCACCGCTATTGCCAATGTCGGCATTTGCGAGCCCAATTTGGCGTGTTTTTTTTTACTTGGCTATACTTCACCACCATCCCTACAAATCACCATCGTCAGTCAGTGTGTTACTGACTGTAAACATGGATGGATGTGGATTAGATTTCTCGTGCGTGTCCGATTCTATGTTGCGCCATGCTTACTTACAACACTGACTGCCAAGGAGGTGGGAACGGAAGGGCGAGTAAGGTCAAAAAAGATTGGTTGACCAAGTAAAAACTCTCTAAGGAATATATTTTTGTAGAAACATTAGGTAGGGAGTTATAGCAGACCTGAATACAAACAAATATGAAAAGAATGAACACGAAGGAAAATTTAAATTTACAAATGAAAAAAAAAAAAAAAAAACGTAGTAAAAAAATAGTATTACAAATGAAGTCACACAGTAGTCCACATAAACCTCAGTACACTTAAACACACAATACACTCAATCAAACAGTTAACTGAAACACATAGTAGACACATTTGCACAGTACACGTAAGTACACAGTTAACACAGAGTATAGGTAAACACACATTATATAGTACATGTAAACACATAATACAATCAAAGTAACAAATATAAATGTCCTAAGGCACGATACTAACAATAATAAAATAATGTAATACTCAATACGAACCAAAATATTATGGTTGTTAATTAATTGGACAGCAGGGGAAGAAGACAAAATTATAAGTTCCATTATAATTATATTTATTGGGACGAAATCCTTTCATTACAGCAAGGGACACAGAGCGCATTTGAGGTCACAGAAGCACATTTTGACAGTACACTCGCTCACTTTGGACTTAAGGGACCTTGTGTTGTTGTCCGAAAATTGGAGGTAAATGAGTCCTTCAAATATTGCCACGAAACACTACCTATATAGAAGGAGCTTGTTTCGTGGCATGATCAGAAGGAATCAGAAGCCTCCAATTTTCATACACGATCACAGGGTCCTCAAGAATCTCAATAAGCCACTCTCCCTTTTCTGTCAGCACCGTGGATACCGGAACATGTTCTCGGTGCCGCCTCTGATAACATAAGTTGAACAATAAAAGAATGTTATTAATGAATATCTTTAGTTTTGCATTTAAGTTTGTATAATTTCTCTCTTATCGAAGTACTTGAACATGTTAAGGATAATAATTCTAACTTGAGAACTGATTTTTTTATGAAGACGAGTGTAGCTAAGGAAGGTAAAATGATCTATTAACAGTGAAGGCACAAGGAGGGGAAACAGAACTATGCTGGATCCAATCCTCAAATGAAGCAGAGGTAAAGGAGCTGACGACAGGCGTGGTGGTGCTCCGCTGCAGGGACCCAACTCTCGCCTTCAACGCCACCCACCGCATGCTGCTCAACTTGTGTGAGGGAGGCTCCTGGATCATCGACCCACTCCCACCATGCCAACCACTAGGTACCGTACAGTCTTGTCCACTGTTTCGTTAATGTACAGTCGCGGTCATATATAATCATCCATATAGGGGTAACTCACGTAAGAGTTTGACAGCTTCCCTCTGTTCCTTAGATGATAAACTTTCCAATAAAAAAGTTAACTACCATCTTTTAATTTGATACAAGCAGCTACACACTACTTAAAACAATAACACACACACACACACACACACACACACACTACTTAAAACAATAATATCATATGTGAACGTGAAAACTATTAGACAGTAAATTGTTTGAGATACCCGTATGTGGATGATTACTATTGACCATGACTGTATGTAACCCTCAAGGTGTGCATCCCCAGTTTCGAGTCATTTACCCGAAACTCGTGCCAGCATGAGTTTAGGGGAGTGTACGGGGTGCATATTTACCAAGGTTAACTCATTACATACGTAGGGCGAAATGTGAGCCAATCACAGCTCGAGTTTATCCAGAGTAACTACTACCAACTCACCAACTCAGAAAACGATCTTCAGCAACACATACAACACTCTTGCATTGACAAAAATATCACACTAAATCATACAAGTGTTAAAATAAGGGGATTTATAAATAAAATGGAATTATTCTCGGTACTTGAAATGACGTATGTAAATAAAAAAATACCACAGTAAGTGTGAAAGTGTATTGGCAACAATGTCATGAAGCATATACAGTCTGTGGCAACTTTTCGGCTTGTAGTTCATTCGCCTTCATACAATATATTCTTAAAAAGATCTTGAAAAAGGATACGGCGACATAACAGCAAATATGGCGGCCAAGAGAGATATGACGAAGTAAGTTGATAGTATTATAATACATGAATTGTAGGTGCAACAGGCTGTAAAATAGAGCGATAGCAACACAAATAAGGCTTTAAGTATAGCAATGACAGATTAGAGCAGGTGTAGAGTTCCTATTAGTCTACCATTTCTACTAAAATAGTAATTGTTAAAACCTCTGGCTAACACAGTGGTAAAGTCTGTGGCTGCAATTCCGTGGACCAGCGTTCGATCCTTGCTCGGGACACTGTTAAAAATACCACTGATGCCAGAGGTTACCACCCCTGTGAGCAGGGGGTGGGGGGTTTGAGTCAGCTGTCTGAGGTCTTCCTGCTTAGTCAGCCATAGCCGAAGCTGACTCGGGTCTCACGTGGGTGGAGAGGTCGCTGGGCCACGTATTACAGGGATCATCCTTGTGATGTGTGCTATAATTGTGTTTCATACACACAGTGTGTGCTACACTCTGTCCCAGTGACTGCCACTCGCTGGCACCTTTAAAAAACAAAAAAAATCACGATACTGATATATATATTTTTTTTTTTTTTTTTAATGTTCTCGTATCTAATTTAACTTATGTTAGATTATATGGATTGCTTAGGGGTTATGTGACCCATTCTTGATAATTATGTAATATTATTAAGGTGAAGGGAAGTATTGTACTTTATTGGAAATCAGTTCTTGGTAAAACTATAGAATCATGCCAACTTTTTCTGTTTTTAATCAATCTTAAAATACAGGAATGGACTTTGACTTTCACCGATTCTGACTTAAACACAGTATCACTGTAGGATATAAGAGGTCCACCTTCATGTGTATTTCAAATGTGATTGCAGTAATTTAGTTCATAACGGTATTCTGTATCAATAACTACTTTGGTTCCAGTAAGTTGCCTGGTTAGATACCCGTAATCTGCATCGGTCTTTATTTGATTAGTAGGTTAGGTCCGGGCAACTCAGGTAAAGAAACAGTCATCTGCTCACAATATGGAAAATAGAATTAAGACCAGAAAAAATAGGCATGCAATGTTTTAATTGTTAGGAAATTATAGGTGGACATTAATAAATGCAGACAGTTTATTCTCTTCCTTTCAGCTGTTTCCAACCATAGTAGTAGGATACTACATTATATCCCTCACTTCCAGGACAACATGTGTATACTGTGATAGACAATTCGATGACTCCAGTGATGCATGTAGATGTATGGAGGTTATGGAGCCTCTGATGGATTCACCTCCTCCACTGTCAACCATCCCTTCTACCTCCTTTGGTGAGAATAGAGGTTGTAATATGTTTTTATCAAGCACAGACAGGTCATTGCAACCATATATTAATATTACCGTATTTACATGATCAAACTAATGTAATCTACAATCATTTGCAAAAATACAGTTTAACAGTACTATCAAGTACTGTATGCCCAGATATTTATATGCAATGGTTTCTTGTAGATGTTGCCTAGACCGCAACAGACTTCTGGGATCTAACCTGGGCAAAATACTGGGAAATAACCGTAATAAATTAACTACCGGCACCTAACTGGAGCAAACTACCGGCACCTAACCAGAGCAACCAATGGCACCTAACCTTGTTAAACTACCATGACCTAACCGGGACCTAGCTGGACACTGCTACAGAACAGCAATAAATTCTATAAAATAATTAAGTTAGGTCTAACTAATTCAATAACTTTCTTACCGTTATATAGGGAGAGGTAATTTTTGTACTACATTGCAAATTTAGTTTATTAAGCATGTGTGTTTAATATGTCAAGTACCAGATACTGTATTCCCTTCTTTAACTGTTTCTTACCATGGTAGGTTACTACATTAAATTCTTTACTTCCAGGACTGTGTGTCTGTACTGTGAACGTCCATTCGATGACCCAAATGATGCCTGTAGTTGCATACAGTCCCATTTAGTTGAAGCACAAGCGGAGAGTCTTCCTTCAGTATCGCCCATCTCCTCGACCTCCTTTGCTGAGAGTAGGTTAAAGCTAAAAATACTTTAATCCTGACTTACAGTCATTTGCAAAAATAGATATTCAATATTTAATTCAAGGAAACTTTTTCCTTTACTAACTATGTATGCCCTGATAATTATATGCAATGGTTTAGAGCAGTTCAGTTTCCTTAATTAACAATGGCACTCCTCTTGTTGTCTCATTGATACTGTAACGTCGCTATTTTTATCCCCCTTACTTTACTGGAGGAGGAACAAAAAACACGGCCTTTTACAATAAAAATCATACAAAGGCAAGTCCAGTTCCTCGTCAGTATCGCTGCCACCACCAGACCACAGGTTGACCACAGGAACCAAGCTATCACACACTGGGTGGGTAACGTAGCTTGAACCCCAGGCACGTGTGTAAGCAACCCAGAATTACTCTAACGGGGATTCGATCAATGTCTTAAATCAAGTCAAAAAAATGTCTAAGTATGGACACAGTCTATTTGTATAGTATACGGTATCGGTGACAGAATACTCCACTAATTATAATTTAGTTTATTATTTACAGTCATTTTCATTTAAAAAAATATATATATATATCTTACTCCCTCAAAATACTAATCCCCCCCAATCAAAAAGAGAAAAAAAAAAATATACATGCACATATATATAAAAGTTATAAAAAAAAAATATGGCCGAAACAAATGTGATACTTTACTTTTCTATATTCTAGCAATCCTCAATTTAATAATATTGTTAGGTACACCCGTCTTCTATTTTTAATGCCGGAATTTTGCTATATGGCTGTTCCTTGGCCCCACTCATTCTCGCCCCCCCCCCCCCCCCCAGTCACAGGCTCCTACACGGACACAAACTAGTTCCTTCTGCTACAGTTTCCTATTATATTAAGTGTTCCTTCCTCCCTGGTATATTCCCTAGTTACAACTAATGATTATTTAACCTATCTTAATCCTCCAACCCATTATCTCTTCTCCTCAGCCACATAGCATTCAATTATTCCTAATATTTGATACAAATATTATTCCGCCAACGAAAATATCTCGTCCTTCTATTGGGACTCCATCCCTCACTCAACTAATTTTCTAAGTAAGTTACCAGAAAGAAATGCTGGTATTTTATGGAGAGTGAAGCTAGTAATAATACATTAATTAAAAAAAAAAAAAACATTCTAAATAACATACATAATAAAAATGGGGTTGTTACACTTTCAAGTATCAAACATAATAAGCTTATCACTTGCAAATTTCAGATATTGTGTGAAATTTACAAGTGATAAGCTTAATTTTTTAAACAAATGGTTAAATGCTCTCTTTTTCATAACCTGTTCAGAACTTATTAATGTTATTGTCCTATTATTGTGAAATACATAGAGTTGACGGGCGAGATGGAACTATTGAGGGTGGCAGAGCTATCAGATGTGTAGGCTTTGAGGCTCCAGGTCTGGTCGA
This sequence comes from Petrolisthes manimaculis, assembly GCA_034508575.1. Taxonomy (NCBI): domain Eukaryota; kingdom Metazoa; phylum Arthropoda; class Malacostraca; order Decapoda; family Porcellanidae; genus Petrolisthes; species Petrolisthes manimaculis. The sequence continues at coordinate 44,028 of JAWZYT010003734.1, read as the reverse complement.
GGCGTGAGAGAGACTTCACTCTTTCTGTACAAACTTCCTCTGACAATTTCATGTACAAAGATTCTAAGGATAAGCTGAGAGGTAGCGGGTTCACTACTAGCCAATTAACATGTGCATACTGTAGGAAGCCAGGCCATACTATTGCTTTTTGTAAACACACTATGTGTACAAGTACTGTAGTAGGAAAAGTTTCTTCTTTACTGCATCAGATTCCTCTACCTCATCAAATTCTGTAGCTTCTATTAGTATTGGTGTTCAGTTAAACCAGTTGTTTGATTACTTTATTTTTGATGGTGAAGTGGTTTTGACAAAGTAAGGTCAGACCTATCCTATTAAAGTCTAATTTTATACGAGACACAGTGGCTTCTCAGTCCAAACTGCTAAGTAATGTTCTTCCCAATCTAGAAGAGAGCTTTACTGGAGATAAGATATAATGTATACTAATTTCCAGTCTCACCTCTCAGACTTCATACCCCGTGGCCCATATTTATCTCAAGTGTTCCTGGTCGCCTCGTGTGTCAAAGTGGCAATAAAGGAAGGAAACCTGCCTGTTAAAGGAAATAATTTATTGTTTGGTAATGACATAGCAGGTAAACTTGTGTAACCTAATGTTCTAACTGTAGAAAAGCCTTTACCTGTATTCCCTTCTGAATCTTCTGATGTTTTCCCCTCCTGCATGTTGACTCGTTCTCAGGTCCAACAAGCCTTTCAGAAGCAATGTCAGTCTCCGTCACTTTCAATGCCTCCTTTTGATATTATCTCTAAAGTAGATTTGATACAGGCACAGGAAACTGACCACTTTTCTTTAGCTGCAGGGTGACATGCTGCTCTAGACAAAAAGGATGTAGACACCCTACCTGCCTTCTGTTATGATCAAGGTGTACTCATGAGTACATACCGGCCTACAACTCTTTCAGCAAACTATTCTTGGTTAGAACCCCATCAGATTGTGTTACCTAGTTCAGTACACTCAGATGTATTAAAGCATGATGGTTACAGTGGACATCTTGGGTTCAGTAAAATTTACTAAAATCTTACTAAAATAGTGCGCCAAATGTACACTTCGAACAGAAGCTCGGACTGAAATGTTCCATTACCCAATGCATGGTCCAGACCCATGACTGATGTCATGGTTAAATAGCCTGGACATGACACCCATATACATGGTACCATGACATGGTCATACCATGTCTCAGTAAATATAAGCCAATGGGAGAGTCATCTTATACTCATGAAACATTTTCTCCCCATATAGATACAACTGTGGAAGTCAAGGGTAGAAACCTTCATCCATACTCACCACCTCATGTTTCATTGCTGTAATCGCTTTATTTAATGACTTTTACCATCGTAAACTAATATAAAAATTGTAAAAAAATGTAAACAAAGAAGATCTAAAGTCATTAATAATATTATAATTATATTTATTGAATATCCAGATAATTACAAGATATATGTAATGAAAATTAACTACTTAATGTAAAATTCTCTTGTTGGTGTTTGATTCCTATAAACTATATGTATGTATGTATGTATGTATGTATATGTATGTGTGTATGTATGTATGTATATGTGTGTATGTATGTATGTGTATGTATGTATGTATGTATGTATATATAAGAGATAGAGATCCCCTATTAGTACCATTGAGGGCATCTGTTTCTATGTATGTATGTATATGTATGTGTGTATGTATGTATATATACAATGGCCAGCACTTATAAGAGATACAGTCAGTGTTGTCATTCCTCTTCACTTGTATAAGTTATAAGTGCTGCTAACTGTACATATAGGAATCACACACCTTCTACTTCAATAAAATATTCCTTTAAATGGTCCAGAATCCCAGCTAACATAATTAATGAAGGGTATAGTACAGTGTTGGTAACTCTGGAACAAACCAATTCCTACAAACTATTCCAGGCAACAGGCCACCATTATTATTGTTAATCTGGTGCTGTTTCCTGACATACTTTGGAGGAATTAAAACACTTCAATGTACTACAAGTATATTACCCTCCTAATGATTCCTACAAACTATTCCATGCAACAAGACATTATTATTATTATTATTATTATTAAATATATTATTATTATTATTATTATTATTATTATTATTATTATTATTATTATTATTATTATTATTATTATTATTATTATTATTATTATTATTATTATTATTATTATTAAATATATTATTATTATTATTATTATTATTATTATTATTATTATTATTATTATTATTATTATTATTATTATTATTATTATTATTATTATTATTATTATTATTTCTTTATTAAACTTCTAAATAAAATTGGCGTTTATTTATTTACATCTATAATTAGTAAATATAAATGAATAAACAAATTATTTACATTTTAATTATATAATTAAACCCAAAATTAAGAATAAATAATACTATTAAAATCCCTGGCCTGTGATTGGCTAATAGTGAAGGTGTTAACGCCTCGTGATTGGCTAATGATGACGTCATTCCCTGAGACGCCTCGTGATTGGCTAATGATGACGTCATTCCCTGAGACGCCTCGTGATTGGCTAATGATGACGTCATTCCCTGAGACGCCTCGTGATTGGCTAATGATGACGTCATTCCCTGAGACGCCTCGTGATTGGCTAATGATGACGTCATTCCCTGAGACGCCTCGTGATTGGCTAATGATGACGTCATTCCCTGAGACGCCTCGTGATTTGCTAATGATGACGTCATTCCCTGAGACGCCTCGTGATTGGCTAATGATGACGTCATTCCCTGAGACGCCTCGTGATTGGCTAATGATGACGTCATTCCCTGAGACGCCTCGTGATTGGCTGACGTGACGTAAACAAAGAGAGATGCCAGATATCACCATATTAAATAATTCCTAGGGGTATTATTGAGATAGATAGATAGATAGATAGATAGATAGATAGATAGATAGATAGATATCACCATATTAAATAATTCCTAGGGGTATTATTGAGATAGATAGATAGATAGATAGATAGATAGATAGATAGATAGATATCACCATATTAAATCATTCCTAGGGGTATTATTGAGATAGATAGATAGATAGATAGATAGATAGATAGATAGATAGATATCACCATATTAAATCATTCCTAGGGGTATTATTGAGATAGATAGATAGATAGATAGATAGATAGATATCACCATATTAAATAATTCCTAGGGGTATTATTGAGATAGATAGATAGATAGATAGATAGATAGATAGATAGATAGATAGATAGATATCACCATATTAAATCATTCCTAGGGGTATTATTGAGATAGATAGATAGATAGATAGATAGATAGATAGATATCACCATATTAAATCATTCCTAGGGGTATTATTGAGATAGATAGATAGATAGATAGATAGATAGATAGATATCACCATATTAAATCATTCCTAGGGGTATTATTGAGATAGATAGATAGATAGATAGATAGATAGATATCACCATATTAAATAATTCCTAGGGGTATTATTGAGATAGATAGATAGATAGATAGATAGATATCACCATATTAAATCATTCCTAGGGGTATTATTGAGATAGATAGATAGATAGATAGATATATAGATAGATAGATAATTTATATAGACAATTATTTGTAGAGAGAATATTTTTTTTATTTTTTTTTATGTATGTGTGTTTGTATGTATGTATCTATGTGTATGTATGTATGTATATGTATGTGTGTATGTGTATGTGTGTATGTATATGTATGTATGTATCTATGTGTGTATGTGTATATGTATGTATGTATATGTATGTATTTATGTGTGTATGTATGTATGTATATGTATGTATCTATGTGTATGTGTGTATGTATATGTATGTATGTATGTATATGTATGTATGTTTGTTTGTATGTATGTATGTATCCACGTGCATGGGTGTGTGTTTGTGTGTATGTATATGTTTGTATATATGTATACCTGTGTGTGTTTATGTATGTATGTGTATGTTTGTATGTATTATTATTATTAATAAAATTATTTCCCTTTAATTAA
>JAWZYT010003734.1:0-35000 GCA_034508575.1 Petrolisthes manimaculis | reverse complement strand
GGCGAGTGGTGAGTAATGAGTGGCGAGTAATGAGTGGCGAGTGTTGAGTGGCGAGTAATGAGTGGCGAGTGGAAAGTGGTGAGTAATGAGTAGCGAGTAATGAGTGGCGAGTAATGAGTGGCGAGTGGCGAGTAATGAGTGGCGAGTGGCGAGTAATGAGTGGCAAGTGACGATTAATGAGTGGCGAGTAATGAGTGGCGAGTGTTGAGTGGCGAGTGGCAAGTGGCGAGTAATGAGTGGCGAGTGGCGAGTGGTGAGTAATGAGTGGCGAGTAATGAGTGGCGAGTGGCGAGTGGCGAGTGGCGAGTGGCGAGTAATGAGTGGCGAGTAATGAGTGGCGAGTAATGAGTGGCGAGTAATGAGTGGCGAGTGGCGAGTGGCGAGTGTTGAGTGGCGAGTAATGAGTGGCGAGTAATGAGTGGCGAGTGGCAAGTAATGAGTGGCGAGTAATGAGTGGCGAGTAATGAGTGGCGAGTGGCGAGTGTTGAGTGGCGAGTAATGAGTGGCAAGTAATGAGTGGCAAGTAATGAGTGGCAAGTAATGAGTGGCAAGTAATGAGTGGCAAGTAATGAGTGGAGAGTAATGAGTGGCAAGTAATGAGTGGCAAGTAATGAGTGGCAAGTAATGAGTGGCGAGTAATGAGTGGCGAGTGGCGAGTAATGAGTGGCGAGTAATGAGTGGCGAGTAATGAGTGGCGAGTTATGAGTGGCAAGTAATGAGTGGCAAGTAATGAGTGGCAAGTAATGAGTGGTGAGTAATGAGTGGTGAGTGGCGAGTAATGAGTGGCGAGTGGCGAGTGGCGAGTGGCGAGTAATGAGTGGCGAGTAATGAGTGGCGAGTAATGAGTGGCAAGTAATGAGTGGCGAGTAATGAGTGGCAAGTAATGAGTGGTGAGTAATGAGTGGTGAGTGGCGAGTAATGAGTGGCGAGTGGCGAGTGGCGAGTAATGAGTGGCGAGTAATGAGTGGCGAGTAATGAGTGGCAAGTAATGAGTGGCGAGTAATGATTGGCGAGTAATGAGTGGCAAGTAATGAGTGGCGAGTGGCGAGTGGCGAGTAATAAGTGGCAAGTAATGAGAGGCGAGTAATGAGTGGCGAGTGGCGAGTAATGAGTGGCGAGTAATGAGTGGTGAGTAATGAGTGGCGAGTAATGAGTGGCGAGTAATGAGTGGCGAGTGGCGAGTAATAAGTGGCGAGTGGCGAGTAATGAGTGGCGAGTAATGAGTGGTTAGTAATGAGTGGCGAGTCTTGAGTGGCGAGTAATGAGTGGCGAGTGGCGAGTAATGAGTGGCGAATATTGAGTGGCGAGTGGCGAGTGGCGAGTAATGAGTGGCGAGTAATGAGTGGCGAGTAATGAGTGGCAAGTAATGAGTGGTGAGTGGCGAGTGGTGAGTGGCGAGTGGCGAGTAATGAGTGGTGGCGAGTGGCGAGTAATGAGTGGCGAGTGGCGAGTAATGAGTGACGAGTAGTGAGTGGTGAGTGGCGAGTAATGAGTGGCGAGTGGCGAGTAATGAGTGGCGAGTAATGAGTGGTGAGTAATGAGTGGCGAGTAATGAGTGGCAAGTAATGAGTGGCAAGTAATGAGAGGCGAGTAATGAGTGGCGAGTGGCGAGTAATGAGTGGCGAGTAATGAGTGGTGAGTAATGAGTGGCGAGTAATGAGTGGCGAGTAATGAGTGGCGAGTGGCGAGTAATAAGTGGCGAGTGGCGAGTAATGAGTGGCGAGTAATGAGTGGTTAGTAATGAGTGGCGAGTCTTGAGTGGCGAGTAATGAGTGGCGAGTGGCGAGTAATGAGTGGCGAATATTGAGTGGCGAGTGGCGAGTGGCGAGTAATGAGTGGTGGCGAGTGGCGAGTAATGAGTGGCGAGTGGCGAGTGGCGAGTAATGAGTGGCGAGTGGCAAGTGGCGAGTAATGAGTGTATAGTGAAGATGTGTGTATAGTGAAAATGTGTGTATAGTGAAGATGTGTGTTTAGTGAAGATGTGTGTATAGTGAAGATGTGTGTATAGTGAAGATGTGTGTAAAGTGAAGATGTGTTTATAGTGAAGATGTGTGTATAGTGAAGATGTGTGTATAGTGAAGATGTGTGTAGTGAAGATGTTTGTATAGTGAAGATGTGTGTATAGTGAAGATGTGTGTATAGTGAAGATGTGTGTATAGTGAAGATATGTGTAGAGAAGATGTGTGTATAGTGAAGATGTGTGTATAGTGAAGATGTGTGTATAGTGAAGATGTGTGTATAGTTAAGATGTGTGTATAGTGAAAATGTGTGTATAGTGAAGATGTGTGTATAGTGAAGATGTGGGTAGTGAAGATGTGGGTAGTGAAGATGTTTGTATAGTGAAGATGTTTGTATAGTGAAGATGTTTGTATAGTGAAGATGTGGGTATAGTGAAGATGTTTGTATTGTGAAGATGTTTGTATAGTGAAGATGTTTGTATAATGAAGATGTGTGTATAGTGAAGATGTGTGTATAGTGAAGATGTGTGTATAGTGAAGATGTGTGTAGTGAAGATGTGTGTAGTGAAGATGTGTGTATAGTGAAGATGTGTGTAGTGAAGATGTGTGTATAGTGAAGATGTGTGTATAGTGAAGATGTGTATATAGTGAAGATGTGTGTAGTGAAGATGTGTGTATAGTGAAGATGTGTATAGTGAAGATGTGTGTATAGTGAAGATGTGTGTAGTGAAGATGTTTGTAGTGAAGATGTGTGTAGTGAAGATGTGTGTATAGTGAAGATGTGTATATAGTGAAGATGTGTATATAGTGAAGATGTGTGTAGTGAAAATGTGTGTATAGTGAAGATGTGTGTAGTGAAGATGTATGTATAGTGAAGATGTTTGTATAGTGAAGATGTGTGTATAGTGAAGATGTGTGCATAGTGCAGATGTGTGTATAGTGAAGATGTGTGTAGTGAAGATGTGTGTAGTGATGATGTGTGTATAGTGAAGATGTGTATATAGTGAAGATGTGTGTAGTGAAGATGTGTTTATAGTGAAGATGTGTATAGTGAAGTTGTGTGTATAGTGAAGATGTGTGTAGTGAAGATGTGTGTAGTGAAGATGTGTGTAGTGAAGATGTGTGTATAGTGAAGATGTGTGTAGTGAAGATGTGTGTATAGTGAAGATGTGTGTATAGTGAAGATGTGTATATAGTGAAGATGTGTGTAGTGAAGATGTGTGTATAGTGAAGATGTGTATAGTGAAGATGTGTGTATAGTGAAGATGTGTGTAGTGAAGATGTGTGTAGTGAAGATGTGTGTAGTGAAGATGTGTGTATAGTGAAGATGTGTATATAGTGAAGATGTGTATATAGTGAAGATGTGTGTAGTGAAGATGTGTGTATAGTGAAGATGTGTGTAGTGAAGATGTATGTATAGTGAAGATGTTTGTATAGTGAAGATGTGTGTATAGTGAAGATGTGTGTATAGTGAAGATGTGTGTATAGTGAAGATGTGTGTAGTGAAGATGTGTGTAGTGAAGATGTGTGTATAGTGAAGATGTGTGTAGTGAAGATGTGTGTATAGTGAAGATGTGTGTATAGTGAAGATGTGTATATAGTGAAGATGTGTGTAGTGAAGATGTGTGTATAGTGAAGATGTGTGTATAGTGAAGATGTGTGTATAGTGAAGATGTGTATATAGTGAAGATGTGTATATAGTGAAGATGTGTGTAGTGAAGATGTGTGTATAGTGAAGATGTGTGTAGTGAAGATGTATGTATAGTGAAGATGTTTGTATAGTGAAGATGTGTGTATAGTGAAGATGTGTGTATAGTGAAGATGTGTGTATAGTGAAGATGTGTGTAGTGAAGATGTGTGTATAGTGAAGATGTGTGTATAGTGAAGATGTGTGTAGTGAAGATGTGTGTATAGTGAAGATGTGTGTATAGTGAAGATGTGTATATAGTGAAGATGTGTGTAGTGAAGATGTGTATAGTGAAGATGTGTGTATAGTGAAGATGTGTGTAGTGAAGATGTGTGTAGTGAAGATGTGTGTAGTGAAGATGTGTGTATAGTGAAGATGTGTATATAGTGAAGATGTGTATATAGTGAAGATGTGTGTAGTGAAGATGTGTGTATAGTGAAGATGTGTGTAGTGAAGATGTATGTATAGTGAAGATGTTTGTATAGTGAAGATGTGTGTATAGTGTAGATGTGTGTATAGTGAAGATGTGTGTATAGTGAAGATGTGTGTAGTGAAGATGTGTGTAGTGAAGATGTGTGTGTAGTGAAGATGTGTGTAGTGAAGATGTGTGTATAGTGAAGATGTGTGTATAGTGAAGATGTGTATATAGTGAAGATGTGTGTAGTGAAGATGTGTGTATAGTGAAGATGTGTGTATAGTGAAGATGTGTATATAGAGAAGATGTGTGTAGTGAAGATGTGTGTATAGTGAAGATGTGTATAGTGAAGATGTGTGTATAGTGAAGATGTGCGTAGTGAAGATGTTTGTAGTGAAGATGTGTGTAGTGAAGATGTGTGTATAGTGAAGATGTGTATATAGTGAAGATGTGTATATAGTGAAGATATGTGTAGTGAAGATGTGTGTATAGTGAAGATGTGTGTAGTGAAGATGTATGTATAGTGAAGATGTTTGTATAGTGAAGATGTGTGTATAGTGAAGATGTGTGCATAGTGCAGATGTGTGTATAGTGAAGATGTGTGTAGTGAAGATGTGTGTAGTGAAGATGTGTGTATAGTGAAGATGTGTGTAGTGAAGATGTGTGTATAGTGAAGATGTGTGTATAGTGAAGATGTTTATATAGTGAAGATGTGTGTAGTGAAGATGTGTGTATAGTGAAGATGTGTATAGTGAAGTTGTGTGTATAGTGAAGATGTGTGTAGTGAAGATGTGTGTAGTGAAGATGTGTGTAGTGAAGATGTGTGTATAGTGAAGATGTGTATATAGTGAAGATGTGTATATAGTGAAGATGTGTGTAGTGAAGATGTGTGTATAGTGAAGATGTGTGTAGTGAAGATGTATGTATAGTGAAGATGTTTGTATAGTGAAGATGTGTGTATAGTGAAGATGTGTGTATAGTGAAGATGTGTGTATAGTGAAGATGTGTGTAGTGAAGATGTGTGTAGTGAAGATGTGTGTATAGTGAAGATGTGTGTAGTGAAGATGTGTGTATAGTGAATATGTGTGTATAGTGAAGATGTGTATATAGTGAAGATGTGTGTAGTGAAGATGTGTGTATAGTGAAGATGTGTATAGTGAAGATGTGTGTATAGTGAAGATGTGTGTAGTGAAGATGTGTTTAGTGAAGATGTGTGTAGTGAAGATGTGTGTATAGTGAAGATGTGTATATAGTGAAGATGTGTATATAGTGAAGATGTGTGTAGTGAAGATGTGTGTATAGTGAAGATGTGTGTAGTGAAGATGTATGTATAGTGAAGATGTTTGTATAGTGAAGATGTGTGTATAGTGTAGATGTGTGTATAGTGAAGATGTGTGTATAGTGAAGATTTGTGTAGTGAAGATGTGTGTAGTGAAGATGTGTGTGTAGTGAAGATGTGTGTAGTGAAGATGTGTGTATAGTGAAGATGTGTGTATAGTGAAGATGTGTATATAGTGAAGATGTGTGTAGTGAAGATGTGTGTATAGTGAAGATGTGTATAGTGAAGATGTGTGTATAGTGAAGATGTGTGTAGTGAAGATGTGTGTAGTGAAGATGTGTGTAGTGAAGATGTGTTTATAGTGAAGATGTGTATATAGTGAAGATGTGTATATAGTGAAGATGTGTGTAGTGAAGATGTGTGTATAGTGAAGATGTGTGTAGTGAAGATGTATGTATAGTGAAGATGTTTGTATAGTGAAGATGTGTGTATAGTGAAGATGTGTGTAGTGAAGATGTGTGTATAGTGAAGATGTGTGTATAGTGAAGATGTGTATATAGTGAAGATGTGTCTAGTGAAGATGTGTGTATAGTGAAGATGTGTATAGTGAAGATGTGTGTATAGTGAAGATGTGTGTAGTGAAGATGTTTGTAGTGAAGATGTGTGTAGTGAAGATGTGTGTATAGTGAAGATGTGTATATAGTGAAGATGTGTATGTAGTGAAGATGTGTGTAGTGAAGATGTGTGTATAGTGAAGATGTGTGTAGTGAAGATGTATGTATAGTGAAGATGTTTGTATAGTGAAGATGTGTGTATAGTGAAGATGTGTGCATAGTGCAGATGTGTGTATAGTGAAGATGTGTGTAGTGAAGATGTGTGTAGTGAAGATGTGTGTATAGTGAAGATGTGTGTAGTGAAGATGTGTGTATAGAGAAGATGTGTGTATAGTGAAGATGTGTGTAGTGAAGATGTGTGTAGTTAAGATGTGTGTAGTGAAGATGTGTGTTTAGTGAAGATGTGTGTATAGTGAAGATGTGTATATAGTGAAGATGTGTGTAGTGAAGATGTGTGTATAGTGAAGATGTGTGTAGTGAAGATGTATGTATAGTGAAAATGTTTGTATAGTGAAGATGTGTGTATAGTGAAGATGTGTGTATAGTGAAGATGTGTGTATAGTGAAGATGTGTGTAGTGAAGATGTGTGTAGTGAAGATGTGTGTATAGTGAAGATGTGTGTAGTGAAGATGTGTGTATAGTGAAGATGTGTGTATAGTGAAGATGTGTATATAGAGAAGATGTGTGTAGTGAAGATGTGTGTATAGTGAAGATGTGTATAGTGAAGATGTGTGTATAGTGAAGATGTGCGTAGTGAAGATGTTTGTAGTGAAGATGTGCGTAGTGAAGATGTGTGTATAGTGAAGATGTGTATATAGTGAAGATGTGTATATAGTGAAGATGTGTGTAGTGAAGATGTGTGTATAGTGAAGATGTGTGTAGTGAAGATGTATGTATAGTGAAGATGTTTGTATAGTGAAGATGTGTGTATAGTGAAGATGTGTGCATAGTGCAGATGTGTGTATAGTGAAGATGTGTGTAGTGAAGATGTGTGTAGTGAAGATGTGTGTATAGTGAAGATGTGTGTAGTGAAGATGTGTGTATAGTGAAGATGTGTGTATAGTGAAGATGTTTATATAGTGAAGATGTGTGTAGTGAAGATGTGTGTATAGTGAAGATGTGTATAGTGAAGTTGTGTGTATAGTGAAGATGTGTGGAGTGAAGATGTGTGTAGTGAAGATGTGTGTAGTGAAGATGTGTGTATAGTGAAGATGTGTATATAGTGAAGATGTGTATATTGTGAAGATGTGTGTAGTGAAGATGTGTGTATAGTGAAGATGTGTGTAGTGAAGATGTATGTATAGTGAAGATGTTTGTATAGTGAAGATGTGTGTATAGTGAAGATGTGTGTATAGTGAAGATGTGTGTATAGTGAAGATGTGTGTAGTGAAGATGTGTGTAGTGAAGATGTGTGTATAGTGAAGATGTGTGTAGTGAAGATGTGTGTATAGTGAATATGTGTGTATAGTGAAGATGTGTATATAGTGAAGATGTGTGTAGTGAAGATGTGTGTATAGTGAAGATGTGTATAGTGAAGATGTGTGTATAGTGAAGATGTGTGTAGTGAAGATGTGTGTAGTGAAGATGTGTGTAGTGAAGATGTGTGTATAGTGAAGATGTGTATATAGTGAAGATGTGTATATAGTGAAGATGTGTGTAGTGAAGATGTGTGTATAGTGAAGATGTGTGTAGTGAAGATGTATGTATAGTGAAGATGTTTTTATAGTGAAGATGTGTGTATAGTGTAGATGTGTGTATAGTGAAGATGTGTGTATAGTGAAGATGTGTGTAGTGAAGATGTGTGTAGTGAAGATGTGTGTGTAGTGAAGATGTGTGTAGTGAAGATGTGTGTATAGTGAAGATGTGTGTATAGTGAAGATGTGTATATAGTGAAGATGTGTGTAGTGAAGATGTGTGTATAGTGAAGATGTGTATAGTGAAGATGTGTGTATAGTGAAGATGTGTGTAGTGAAGATGTGTGTAGTGAAGATGTGTGTAGTGAAGATGTGTTTATAGTGAAGATGTGTATATAGTGAAGATGTGTATATAGTGAAGATGTGTGTAGTGAAGATGTGTGTATAGTGAAGATGTGTGTAGTGAAGATGTATGTATAGTGAAGATGTTTGTATAGTGAAGATGTGTGTATAGTGAAGATGTGTGTATAGTGAAGATGTGTGTATAGTGAAGATGTGTGTAGTGAAGATGTGTGTAGTGAAGATGTGTGTATAGTGAAGAAGTGTGTAGTGAAGATGTGTGTATAGTGAAGATGTGTGTATAGTGAAGATGTGTGTAGTGAAGATGTGTGTATAGTGAAGATGTGTGTAGTGAAGATGTGTGTATAGTGAAGATGTGTGTATAGTGAAGATGTGTATATAGAGAAGATGTGTGTAGTGAAGATGTGTGTATAGTGAAGATGTGTATAGTGAAGATGTGTGTATAGTGAAGATGTGCGTAGTGAAGATGTTTGTAGTGAAGATGTGTGTAGTGAAGATGTGTGTATAGTGAAGATGTGTATATAGTGAAGATGTGTATATAGTGAAGATGTGTGTAGTGAAGATGTGTGTATAGTGAAGATGTGTGTAGTGAAGATGTATGTATAGTGAAGATGTTTGTATAGTGAAGATGTGTGTATAGTGAAGATGTGTGCATAGTGCAGATGTGTGTATAGTGAAGATGTGTGTAGTGAAGATGTGTGTAGTGAAGATGTGTGTATAGTGAAGATGTGTGTAGTGAAGATGTGTGTATAGTGAAGATGTGTGTATAGTGAAGATGTTTATATAGTGAAGATGTGTGTAGTGAAGATGTGTGTATAGTGAAGATGTGTATAGTGAAGTTGTGTGTATAGTGAAGATGTGTGTAGTGAAGATGTGTGTAGTGAAGATGTGAGTAGTGAAGATGTGTGTATAGTGAAGATGTGTATATAGTGAAGATGTGTATATAGTGAAGATGTGTGTAGTGATGATGTGTGTATAGTGAAGATGTGTGTAGTGAAGATGTATGTATAGTGAAGATGTTTGTATAGTGAAGATGTGTGTATTGTGAAAATGTGTGTATAGTGAAGATGTGTGTATAGTGAAGATGTGTGTAGTGAAGATGTGTGTAGTGAAGATGTGTGTAAAGTGAAGATGTGTGTAGTGAAGATGTGTGTATAGTGAAGATGTGTGTATAGTGAAGATGTGTATATAGTGAAGATGTGTGTAGTGAAGATGTGTGTATAGTGAAGATGTGTATAGTGAAGATGTGTGTATAGTGAAGATGTGTGTAGTGAAGATGTGTGTAGTGAAGATGTGTGTAGTGAAGATGTGTGTATAGTGAAGATGTGTGTAGTGAAGATGTATGTATAGTGAAGATGTTTGTATAGTGAAGATGTGTGTATAGTGAAGATGTGTGCATAGTGCAGATGTGTGTATAGTGAAGATGTGTGTAGTGAAGATGTGTGTAGTGATGATGTGTGTATAGTGAAGATGTGTGTAGTGAAGATGTGTGTATAGTGAAGATGTGTGTATAGTGAAGATGTGTATATAGTGAAGATGTGTGTAGTGAAGATGTGTTTATAGTGAAGATGTGTATAGTGAAGTTGTGTGTATAGTGAAGATGTGTGTAGTGAAGATGTGTGTAGTGAAGATGTGTGTAGTGAAGATGTGTGTATAGTGAAGATGTGTGTAGTGAAGATGTGTGTATAGTGAAGATGTGTGTATAGTGAAGATGTGTATATAGTGAAGATGTGTGTAGTGAAGATGTGTGTATAGTGAAGATGTGTATAGTGAAGATGTGTGTATAGTGAAGATGTGTGTAGTGAAGATGTGTGTAGTGAAGATGTGTGTAGTGAAGATGTGTGTATAGTGAAGATGTGTATATAGTGAAGATGTGTATATAGTGAAGATGTGTGTAGTGAAGATGTGTGTATAGTGAAGATGTGTTTAGTGAAGATGTATGTATAGTGAAGATGTTTGTATAGTGAAGATGTGTGTATAGTGAAGATGTGTGTATAGTGAAGATGTGTGTATAGTGAAGATGTGTGTAGTGAAGATGTGTGTAGTGAAGATGTGTGTATAGTGAATATGTGTGTAGTGAAGATGTGTGTATAGTGAAGATGTGTGTATAGTGAAGATGTGTATATAGTGAAGATGTGTGTAGTGAAGATGTGTGTATAGTGAAGATGTGTATAGTGAAGATGTGTGTATAGTGAAGATGTGTATATAGTGAAGATGTGTATATAGTGAAGATGTGTGTAATGAAGATGTGTGTATAGTGAAGATGTGTGTAGTGAAGATGTATGTATAGTGAAGATGTTTGTATAGTGAAGATGTGTGTATAGTGAAGATGTGTGTATAGTGAAGATGTGTGTATAGTGAAGATGTGTGTAGTGAAGATGTGTGTAGTGAAGATGTGTGTATAGTGAAGATGTGTGTAGTGAAGATGTGTGTGTAGTGAAGATGTGTGTATAGTGAAAATGTGTATATAGTGAAGATATGTGTAGTGAAGATGTGTGTATAGTGAAGATGTGTATAGTGAAGATGTGTGTATAGTGAAGATGTGTGTAGTGAAGATGTGTGTAGTGAAGATGTGTGTAGTGAAGATGTGTGTATAGTGAAGATGTGTATATAGTGAAGATGTGTATATAGTGAAGATGTGTGTAGTGAAGATGTGTGTATAGTGAAGATGTGTGTAGTGAAGATGTATGTATAGTGAAGATGTTTGTATAGTGAAGATGTGTGTATAGTGTAGATGTGTGTATAGTGAAGATGTGTGTATAGTGAAGATGTGTGTAGTGAAGATGTGTGTAGTGAAGATGTGTGTGTAGTGAAGATGTGTGTAGTGAAGATGTGTGTATAGTGAAGATGTGTGTATAGTGTAGATGTGTGTATAGTGAAGATGTGTATATAGTGAAGATGTGTGTAGTGAAGATGTGTTTATAGTGAAGATGTGTATAGTGAAGTTGTGTGTATAGTGAAGATGTGTGTAGTGAAGATGTGTGTAGTGAAGATGTGTGTAGTGAAGATGTGTGTATAGTGAAGATGTGTGTAGTGAAGATGTGTGTATAGTGAAGATGTGTGTATAGTGAAGATGTGTGTATAGTGTAGATGTGTGTATAGTGAAGATGTGTATATAGTGAAGATGTGTGTAGTGAAGATGTGTTTATAGTGAAGATGTGTATAGTGAAGTTGTGCGTATAGTGAAGATGTGTGTAGTGAAGATGTGTGTAGTGAAGATGTGTGTAGTGAAGATGTGTGTATAGTGAAGATGTGTGTAGTGAAGATGTGTGTATAGTGAAGATGTGTGTATAGTGAAGATGTGTATATAGTGAAGATGTGTGTAGTGAAGATGTGTGTATAGTGAAGATGTGTATAGTGAAGATGTGTGTATAGTGAAGATGTGTGTAGTGAAGATGTGTGTAGTGAAGATGTGTGTAGTGAAGATGTGTATATAGTGAAGATGTGTATATAGTGAAGATGTGTGTAGTGAAGATGTGTGTATAGTGAAGATGTGTGTAGTGAAGATGTATGTATAGTGAAGATGTTTGTATAGTGAAGATGTGTGTATAGTGAAGATGTGTGTATAGTGAAGATGTGTGTATAGTGAAGATGTGTGTAGTGAAGATGTGTGTAGTGAAGATGTGTGTATAGTGAAGATGTGTGTAGTGAAGATGTGTGTATAGTGAAGATGTGTGTATAGTGAAGATGTGTATATAGTGAAGATGTGTGTAGTGAAGATGTGTGTATAGTGAAGATATGTATAGTGAAGATGTGTGTATAGTGAAGATGTGTATATAGTGAAGATGTGTATATAGTGAAGATGTGTGTAGTGAAGATGTGTGTATAGTGAAGATGTGTGTAGTGAAGATGTATGTATAGTGAAGATGTTTGTATAGTGAAGATGTGTGTATAGTGAAGATGTGTGTATAGTGAAGATGTGTGTATAGTGAAGATGTGTGTAGTGAAGATGTGTGTAGTGAAGATGTGTGTATAGTGAAGATGTGTATAGTGAAGTTGTGTGTATAGTGAAGATGTGTGTAGTGAAGATGTGTGTAGTGAAGATGTGTGTAGTGAAGATGTGTGTATAGTGAAGATGTGTATATAGTGAAGATGTGTATATAGTGAAGATGTGTGTAGTGAAGATGTGTGTATAGTGAAGATGTGTGTAGTGAAGATGTATGTTTAGTGAAGATGTTTGTATAGTGAAGATGTGTGTATAGTGAAGATGTGTGTATAGTGAAGATGTGTGTATAGTGAAGATGTGTGTATAGTGAAGATGTGTGTAGTGAAGATGTGTGTAGTGAAGATGTGTGTATAGTGAAGATGTGTGTAGTGAAGATGTGTATATAGTGAAGATGTGTGTAGTGAAGATGTGTGTATAGTGAAGATGTGTATAGTGAAGATGTGTGTATAGTGAAGATGTGTGTAGTGAAGATGTGTGTAGTGAAGATGTGTGTAGTGAAGATGTGTGTATAGTGAAGATGTGTATATAGTGAAGATGTGTATATAGTGAAGATGTGTATAGTGAAGATGTGTGTATAGTGAAGATGTGTGTAGTGAAGATGTATGTATAGTGAAGATGTTTGTATAGTGAAGATGTGTGTATAGTGTAGATGTGTGTATAGTGAAGATGTGTGTATAGTGAAGATGTGTGTAGTGAAGATGTGTGTAGTGAAGATGTGTGTGTAGTGAAGATGTGTGTAGTGAAGATGTGTGTATAGTGAAGATGTGTGTATAGTGAAGATGTGTATATAGTGAAGATGTGTGTAGTGAAGATGTGTGTATAGTGAAGATGTGCATAGTGAAGATGTGTGTATAGTGAAGATGTGTGTAGTGAAGATGTGTGTAGTGAAGATGTGTGTAGTGAAGATGTGTTTATAGTGAAGATGTGTATATAGTGAAGATGTGTATATAGTGAAGATGTGTATAGTGAAGATGTGTGTATAGTGAAGATGTGTGTAGTGAAAATGTGTGTAGTGAAGATGTGTGTAGTGAAGATGTGTGTATAGTGAAGATGTGTATATAGTGAAGATGTGTATATAGTGAAGATGTGTGTAGTGAAGATGTGTGTATAGTGAAGATGTATGTAGTGAAGATGTATGTATAGTGAAGTTGTGTGTATAGTGAAGATGTGTGTATAGTGAAGATGTGTGTATAGTGAAGATGTGTATATAGTGAAGATGTGTGTAGTGAAGATGTATGTATAGTGAAGATGTGTGTATAGTGAAGATGTGTGTAGAGTGAAGATGTGTGTATAGTGAAGATGTGTGTAGTGAAGATGTATGTATAGTGAAGATGTGTGTATAGTGAAGATGTGTGTATAGTGAAGATATGTGTATAGTGAACATGTGTGTATAGTGAAGATGTGTGTATAGTGAAGATGTGTGTAGTGATGATATGTGTAGTGAAGATGTGTGTAGTGAAGATGTTTGTATAGTGAAGATGTGTGTATAGTGAAGATGTGTGTAGTGAAGATGTGTGTATAGTGAAGATGTGTGTATAGTGAAGATGTGTGTATAGTGAAGATGTGTGTAGTGAAGATGTGTGTATAGTGAAGATGTGTGTAGTGAAGATGTGTGTATAGTGAAGATGTGTGTATAGTGAAGATGTGTGTATAGTGAAGATGTGTGTAGTGAAGATGTGTGTAGTGAAGATGTGTGTATAGTGAAGATGTGTGTATAGTGAAGATGTGTATAGTGAAGATGTATGTATAGTGAAGATGTGTGTATAGTGAAGATGTGTGTAGTGAAGATGTTTGTATAGTGGAGATGTGTGTAGTGAAGATGTGTGTATAGTGAAGATGTGTGTATAGTGAAGATGTGTGTAGTGAAGATGTGTGTAGTGAAGATGTGTGTAGTGAAGATGTGTGTATAGTGAAGATGTGTATATAGTGAAGATGTGTATATAGTGAAGATGTGTGTAGTGAAGATGTGTGTATAGTGAAGATGTGTGTAGTGAAGATGTATGTATAGTGAAGATGTTTGTATAGTGAAGATGTGTGTATAGTGAAGATGTGTGTATAGTGAAGTTGTGTGTATAGTGAAGATGTGTGTAGTGAAGATGTGTGTAGTGAAGATGTGTGTAGTGAAGATGTGTGTATAGTGAAGATGTGTATATAGTGAAGATGTGTATATAGTGAAGATGTGTGTAGTGAAGATGTGTGTATAGTGAAGATGTGTGTAGTGAAGATGTATGTATAGTGAAGATGTTTGTATAGTGAAGATGTGTGTATAGTGAAGATGTGTGTATAGTGAAGATGTGTGTATAGTGAAGATGTGTGTAGTGAAGATATGTGTAGTGAAGATGTGTGTATAGTGAAGATGTGTGTAGTGAAGATGTGTGTATAGTGAAGATGTGTGTATAGTGAAGATCTGTATATAGTGAAGATGTGTGTAGTGAAGATGTGTGTATAGTGAAAATGTGTATAGTGAAGATGTGTGTATAGTGAAGATGTGTGTAGTGAAGATGTGTGTAGTGAAGATGTGTGTAGTGAAGATGTGTGTATAGTGAAGATGCGTATATAGTGAAGATGTGTATATAGTGAAGATGTGTGTAGTGAAGATGTGTGTATAGTGAAGATGTGTGTAGTGAAGATGTATGTATAGTGAAGATGTTTGTATAGTGAAGATGTGTGTATAGTGTAGATGTGTGTATAGTGAAGATGTGTGTATAGTGAAGATGTGTGTAGTAAAGATGTGTGTAGTGAAGATGTGTGTGTAGTGAAGATGTGTGTAGTGAAGATGTGTGTATAGTGAAGATGTGTGTATAGTGAAGATGTGTATATAGTGAAGATGTGTGTAGTGAAGATGTGTGTATAGTGAAGATGTGTATAGTGAAGATGTGTGTATAGTGAAGATGTGTGTAGTGAAGATGTGTGTAGTGAAGATGTGTGTAGTGAAGATGTGTTTATAGTGAAGATGTGTATATAGTGAAGATGTGTATATAGTGAAGATGTGTGTAGTGAAGATGTGTGTATAGTGAAGATGTGTGTAGTGAAGATGTATGTATAGTGAAGATATTTGTATAGTGAAGATGTGTGTATAGTGAAGATGTGTGTATAGTGAAGATGTGTGTATAGTGAAGATGTGTGTAGTGAAGATGTGTGTAGTGAAGATGTGTGTATAGTGAAGATGTGTGTAGTGAAGATGTGTGTATAGTGAAGATGTGTGCATAGTGAAGATGTGTGTAGTGAAGATGTGTGTATAGTGAAGATGTGTGTAGTGAAGATGTGTGTATAGTGAAGATGTGTGTATAGTGAAGATGTGTATATAGAGAAGATGTGTGTAGTGAAGATGTGTGTATAGTGAAGATGTGTGTAGTGAAGATGTGTGTATAGTGAAGATGTGTGTATAGTGAAGATGTGTGTAGTGAAGATGTATGTATAGTGAAGATGTTTGTATAGTGAAGATGTGTGCATAGTGAAGATGTGTGTATAGTGAAGATGTGTGTATAGTGAAGATGTGTGTAGTGAAGATGTGTGTAGTGAAGATGTGTGTATAGTGAAGATGTGTGTAGTGAAGATGTGTGTATAGTGAAGATGTGTGTAGTGAAGATGTATGTATAGTGAAGATGTTTGTATAGTGAAGATGTGTGTATAGTGAAGATGTGTGTATAGTGAAGATGTGTGTATAGTGAAGATGTGTGTAGTGAAGATGTGTGTAGTGAAGATGTGTGTATAGTGAAGATGTGTGTAGTGAAGATGTGTGTATAGTGAAGATGTGTGTATAGTGAAGATGTGTATATAGTGAAGATGTGTGTAGTGAAGATGTGTGTATAATGAAGATGTGTATAGTGAAGATGTGTGTATAGTGAAGATGTGTGTAGTGAAGATGTTTGTAGTGAAGATGTGTGTAGTGAAGATGTGTGTATAGTGAAGATGTGTGTAGTGAAGATGTGTGTATAGTGAAGATGTGTGTAGTGAAGATGTTTGTATAGTGAAGATGTGTGTATAGTGAAGATGTGTGTATAGTGTAGATGTGTGTATAGTGAAGATGTGTGTAGTGAAGATGTGTGTAGTGAAGATGTGTGTATAGTGAAGATGTGTGTAGTGAAGATGTGTGTATAGTGAAGATGTGTGTATAGTGAAGATGTGTATATAGTGAAGATGTGTGTAGTGAAGATGTGTGTATATTGAAGATGTGTATAGTGAAGATGTGTGTATAGTGAAGATGTGTGTAGTGAAGATGTGTGTAGTGAAGATGTGTGTAGTGAAGATGTGTGTATAGTGAAGATGTGTATATAGTGAAGATGTGTATATAGTGAAGATGTGTGTAGTGAAGATGTGTGTATAGTGAAGATGTGTGTAGTGAAGATGTATGTATAGTGAAGATGTTTGTATAGTGAAGATGTGTGTATAGTGTAGATGTGTGTATAGTGAAGATGTGTGTATAGTGAAGATGTGTGTAGTGAAGATGTGTGTAGTGAAGATGTGTGTGTAGTGAAGATGTGTGTAGTGAAGATGTGTGTATAGTGAAGATGTGTGTATAGTGAAGATGTGTATATAGTGAAGATGTGTGTAGTGAAGATGTGTGTATAGTGAAGATGTGTATAGTGAAGATGTGTGTATAGTGAAGATGTGTGTAGTGAAGATGTGTGTAGTGAAGATGTGTGTAGTGAAGATGTGTTTATAGTGAAGATGTGTGTATAGTGAAGATGTGTGTAGTGATGATATGTGTAGTGAAGATGTGTGTAGTGAAGATGTTTGTATAGTGAAGATGTGTGTATAGTGAAGATGTGTGTAGTGAAGATGTGTGTATAGTGAAGATGTGTGTATAGTGAAGATATGTGTATAGTGAAGATGTGTGTAGTGAAGATGTGTGTATAGTGAAGATGTGTGTAGTGAAGATGTGTGTATAGTGAAGATGTGTGTATAGTGAAGATGTGTGTATAGTGAAGATGTGTGTAGTGAAGATGTGTGTAGTGAAGATGTGTGTATAGTGAAGATGTGTGTATAGTGAAGATGTGTGTAGTGAAGATGTTTGTATAGTGAAGATGTATGTATAGTGAAGATGTGTGTATAGTGAAGATGTGTGTAGTGAAGATGTTTGTATAGTGGAGATGTGTGTAGTGAAGATGTGTGTATAGTGAAGATGTGTGTAGTGAAGATGTGGGTAGTGAAGATGTGTGTAGTGAAGATGTGTTTATAGTGAAGATGTGTATATAGTGAAGATGTGTATATAGTGAAGATGTGTGTAGTGAAGATGTGTGTATAGTGAAGATGTGTGTAGTGAAGATGTATGTATAGTGAAGATGTTTGTATAGTGAAGATGTGTGTATAGTGAAGATGTGTGTATAGTGAAGATGTGTGTAGTGAAGATGTGTGTAGTGAAGATGTGTGTATAGTGAAGATGTGTGTATAGTGAAGATGTGTATAGTGAAGATGTGTGTATAGTGAAGATTTATGTATAGTGAAGATGTGTGTTTAGTGAAGATGTGTGTATAGTGAAGATGTGTGTATAGTGAAGATGTGTGTATAGTGAAGATGTGTGTATAGTGAAGATGTGTGTAGTGAAGATGTGTGTATAGTGAAGATATGTGTATACACACATCTTCACTATACACACATCTTCACTATACACACATCTTCACTATACACACATCTTCACTAAACACACATCTTCACTATACATAAATCTTCACTATACACACATCTTCACTATACACATCTTCACTATACACACATCTTCACTATACACACATCTTCACTATACACACATCTTCACTATACAAACATCTTCACTATACACACATCTTCACTATACACACATCTTCACTACACACATCTTCACTATACACACATCTTCACTACACATACATCTTCACTACACATACATCTTCACTACACACATCTTCACTACACACATCTTCACTATACACACATCTTCACTATACACACATCTTCACTATACACACATCTTCACTATACACACATCTTCACTATACACACATCTTCACTATACAAACATCTTCACTATATTCACATCTTCACTATATACACATCTTCACTATACACACATCTTCACTACACACATCTTCACTACACACATCTTCACTATACACACATCTTCACTATACACACATCTTCACTATACATACATCTTCACTA
This sequence comes from Petrolisthes manimaculis, assembly GCA_034508575.1. Taxonomy (NCBI): domain Eukaryota; kingdom Metazoa; phylum Arthropoda; class Malacostraca; order Decapoda; family Porcellanidae; genus Petrolisthes; species Petrolisthes manimaculis. The sequence continues at coordinate 16,966 of JAWZYT010003734.1, read as the reverse complement.
TACACACATCTTCACTATACACACATCTTCACTATACACACATCTTCACTATACACACATCTTCAATATACACACATCTTCACTAAACACACATCTTCACTATACACACATCTTCACTATACACACATCTTCACTACACACATCTTCACTACACACATCTTCACTATACACACATCTGCACTATGCACACATCTTCACTATACACACATCTTCACTATACAAACATCTTCACTATACATACATCTTCACTACACACATCTTCACTATACACACATCTTCACTATACACACATCTTCACTACACACATCTTCACTACACACATCTTCACTATACACACATCTTCACTATACACACATCTTCACTATACACATCTTCACTATACACACATCTTCACTACACACATCTTCTCTATATACACATCTTCACTATACACACATCTTCACTATACACACATCTTCACTACACACATCTTCACTATACACACATCTTCACTACACACATCTTCACTATACACACATCTTCACCATACACACATCTTCACTACACACATCTTCACTATACACACATCTTCACTACACACATCTTCACTACACTCATCTTCACTATACACACATCTTCACTATACACACATCTTCACTATACACACATCTTCTCTATACAAACATCTTCACTATACATACATCTTCACTACACACATCTTCACTATACACACATCTTCACTACACACATCTTCACTATATACACATCTTCACTATATACACATCTTCACTATAAACACATCTTCACTACACACATCTTCACTACACACATCTTCACTACACACATCTTCGATATACACACATCTTCACGATACACATCTTCACTATACACACATCTTCACTACACACATCTTCACTATATACACATCTTCACTATACACACATCTTCACTATACACACATCTTCACTACACACATCTTCACTACACACACATCTTCACTACACACATCTTCACTACACACATCTTCACTATACACACATCTTCACTATACACACATCTACACTATACACACATCTTCACTATACAAACATCTTCACTATACATACATCTTCACTACACACATCTTCACTATACACACATCTTCACTACACACATCTTCACTATATATACATCTTCACTATATACACATCATCACTATACACACATCTTCACTACACACATCTTAACTACACACATCTTCACTACACACATCTTCACTATACACACATCTTCACTATACACATCTTCACTATACACACATCTTCACTACACACATCTTCACTATATACACATCTTCATTATACACACATCTTCACTATACACACATCTTCACTACACACATCTTCACTATACACACATCTTCACTACACACATCTTCACTACACTCATCTTCACTATACAAACATCTTCACTATACACACATCTTCACTATACACACATCTTCACTATACAAACATCTTCACTATACATACATCTTCACTACACACATCTTCACTATACACACATCTTCACTACACACATCTTCACTATATACACATCTTCACTATATACACATCTTCACTATACACACATCTTCACTACACACATCTTCACTACACACATCTTCACTACACACATCTTCACTATACACACATCTTCACTATACACACATCTTCACTATACACACATCTTCACTATACACACATCTTCACTACACACATCTTCACTATACACACATCTTCACTATACACAGATCTTCACTATACACACATCATCACTATACACACATCTTCACTATACAAACATTTTCACTATACACACATCTTCACTATACAAACATCTTCACTACACACACATCTTCACTACACAAACATCTTCACTATACACACATCTTCACTATACAAACATCTTCACTATATTCACATATTCACTATAAACACATCTTCACTATACACACATCTTCACTACACACATCTTCACTACACACATCTTCACTATACACACATCTTCACTATACACACATCTTCACTATACATACATCTTCACTATACACACATCTTCACTATACACACATCTTCACTATAAACACATCTTCACTATACACACATCTTCACTATACACACATCTTCACTATACACACATCTTCACTACACACATCTTCACTATACACACATCTTCACTATACACACATCTTCACTACACACACATCTTCACTACACAAACATCTTCACTACACAAACATCTTCACTACACACACATCTTCACTACACACATCTTCACTACACACATCTTCACTATACACACATCTTCACTATACAAACATCTTCACTATATACACATCTTCACTATACATACATCTTCACTACACACATCTTCACTATACACGTATCTTCACTATACACACATCTTCACTATACACACATCTTCACTATACACACATCTTCACTATACACACATCTTCACTATACACACATCTTCACTATACACACATCTTCACTACACACATCTTCACTATACACACATCTTCACTACACATACATCTTCACTACACATACATCTTCACTACACACATCTTCACTACACACATCTTCACTATACACACATCTTCACTATACATACATCTTCACTATACACACATCTTCACTATACAAACATCTTCACTATACACACATCTTCACTATACACACATCTTCACTATATACACATCTTCACTATATACACATCTTCACTATACACACATCTTCACTATACACACATCTTCACTATACACACATCTTCACTATACACACATCTTCACTATACACACATCTTCACTATACACACATCTTCACTATACACACATCTTCACTATACAAACATCTTCACTATACACACATCTTCACTATATACACATCTTCACTATACGCACATCTTCACTATACACACATCTTCACTATACACACATCTTCACTATATACACATCTTCACTATATACACATCTTCACTATACATACATCTTCACTACACACATCTTCACTATACACACATCTTCACTATACACACATCTTCACTATACACACATCTTCACTATACACACATCTTCACTATACACACATCTTCACTATACACACATCTTCACTATACAAACATCTTCACTATACAAACATCTTCACTATACACACATCTTTACTATACACACATCTTCACTACACACATCTTCACTATACACAGATCTTCACTACACATACATCTTCACTACACATACATCTTCACTACACACATCTTCACTACACACATCTTCACTATAAACACATCTTCACTATACATACATCTTCACTATACACACATCTTCACTATACACACATCTTCACTATACACACATCTTCACTATACAAACATCTTCACTATATACACATCTTCACTATATACACATCTTCATTATACACACATCTTCACTACACACATCTTCACTACACACATCTTCACTATACACACATCTTCACTATACACACATCTTCACTATACACACTTCTTTTACTATACACACATCTTCACTATACACACATCTTCACTATACACACATCTTCACTATAAACACATCTTCACTATACACACATCTTCACTATACACACATCTTCACTATACACACATCTTAACTACACACATCTTCACTATACACACATCTTCACTATACACACATCTTCACTATACACACATCTTCACTATTCACACATCATCACTATACACACATCTTTACTATACACACATCTTCACTACACACATCTTCACATACACATATCTTCACTATACACACATCTTCACTATACACACATCTTCACTATACACATATCTTCACTATACACACATCTTCACTACACACATCTTCACTATACACACATCTTCACTACACACATCTTCACTATACACACATCTTCACTATACACACATCTTCACTATACACACATCTTCACTACACACATCTTCACTATACACACATCTTCACTATACATACATCTTCACTATACACACATCTTCACTATACACACATCTTCACTATACACACATCTTCACTATACAAACATCTTCACTATATACATATCTTCACTATATACACATCTTCACTATACACACATCTTCACTACACACATCTTCACTACACACATCTTCACTACACACATCTTCACTATACACACATCTTCACTATACACACATCTTCACTATACACACATCTTCACTATACACACATCTTCACTATACACACATCTTCACTATACACACATCTTCACTATACACACATCTTCACTATACACACATCTTCACTATACACAGATCTTCACTATACACACATCTTCACTATACACACATCTTCACTATACAAACATTTTCACTATACACACATCTTCACTATACAAACATCTTCACTACACACACATCTTCACTACACAAACATCTTCACTACACATACATCTTCACTACACACATCTTCACTACACACGTCTTCACTATACACACATCTTCACTATACACACATCTTCACTACACACATCTTCACTATACACACATCTTCACTATACACATATCTTCACTCTACACACATCTTCACTATACACACATCATCGCTATACACACATCTTTACTATACACACATCTTCACTACACACATCTTCACTATACACACATCTTCACTATACACACATCTTCACTATACACACATCTTCACTATACACACATCTTCACTATACACACATCTTCACTATACACACATCTTCACTATAAACACATCTTCACTATACACACATCTTCACTATACACACATCTTCACTATACACACATCTTCACTACACACATCTTCACTATACACACATCTTCACTATACACACATCTTCACTACACACACATCTTCACTACACAAACATCTTCACTACACAAACATCTTCACTACACACACATCTTCACTACACACATCTTCACTACACACATCTTCACTATACACACATCTTCACTATACAAACATCTTCACTATATACACATCTTCACTATACACACATCTTCACTATACACATCTTCACTATACACACATCTTCACTACACACATCTTCACTATATACACATCTTCACTATACACACATCTACACTACACACATCTTCACTATATACACATCTTCACTATACACACATCTTCACTATACATACATCTTCACTACACACATCTTCACTATACACACATCTTCACTACACACATCTTCACTATATACACATCTTCACTATATACACATCTTCACTATACACACATCTTCACTACACACATCTTCACTACACACATCTTCACTACACACATCTTCACTATACACACATCTTCACTATACACATCTTCACTATACACACATCTTCACTACACACATCTTCACTATATACACATCTTCACTATACACACATCTTCACTATACACACATCTTCACTACACACATCTTCACTATACACACATCTTCACTACACACATCTTCACTACACACATCTTCACTATACACACATCTTCACTATACACACATCTTCACTATACACACATCTTCACTATACAAACATCTTCACTATACATACATCTTCACTACACACATCTTCACTATACACACATCTTCACTACACACATCTTCACTATATACACATCTTCACTATATACACATCTTCACTATACACACATCTTCACTATACACATCTTCACTATACACACATCTTCACTACACACATCTTCACTATAAACACATCTTCACTATACACACATCTTCACTATACACACATCCTCACTACACACATCTTCACTATACACACATCTTCACTACACACATCTTCACTACACACATCTTCACTATACAAACATCTTCACTATACACACATCTTCACTATACACACATCTTCACTATACAAACATCTTCACTATACATACATCTTCACTACACACATCTTCACTATACACACATCTTCACTACACACATCTTCACTATATACACATCTTCACTATATACACATCTTCACTATACACACATCTTCACTACACACATCTTCACTACACACATCTTCACTACACACATCTTCACTATACACACATCTTCACTATACACATCTTCACTATACACACATCTTCACTACACACATCTTCACTATATGCACATCTTCACTATACACACATCTTCACTATACACACATCTTCACTACACACATCTTCACTATACAAACATCTTCACTACACACATCTTCACTACACACATCTTCACTACACACATCTTCACTATACACACAACTTCACTATACACATCTTCACTATACACACATCTTCACTACACACATCTTCACTATATACACATCTTCACTATACACACATCTTCACTATATACACATCTTCACTACACACATCTTCACTATACACACATCTTCACTACACACATCTTCACTACACACATCTTCACTATACACACATCTGCACTATGCACACATCTTCACTATACACACATCTTCACTATACAAACATCTTCACTATACATACATCTTCACTACACACATCTTCACTATACACACATTTTCACTACACACATCTTCACTATATACACATCTTCACTATATACACATCTTCACTATACACACATCTTCACTACACACATCTTCACTACAAACATCTTCACTACACACATCTTCACTATACACACATCTTCACTATACACATCTTCACTATACACACATCTTCACTACACACATCTTCACTATATACACATCTTCACTATACACACATCTTCACTATACACACATCTTCACTACACACATCTTCACTATACACACATCTTCACTCCACACATCTTCACTACACACATCTTCACTATACACACATCTTCACTATACACACATCTTCACTATACACACATCTTCACTACACACATCTTCACTAAACACACATCTTCACTACACACATCTTCACTATACACACATCTTCACTATACACACATCTTCACTATACACACATCTTCACTACACACATCATCACTATACACACATCTTCACTATACAAACATCATCACTACACACATCTTCACTATACACACATCTTCACTACACATATCTTCACTATACACACATCTTCACTATATACACATCTTCACTATACACACATCTTCACTATACACACATCTTCACTATACATACATCTTCACTACACACATCTTCACTATACACACATCTTCACTATACACATATCTTCACTATACACACATCTTCACTATACACATATCTTTACTATACACACATCTTCACTATACACACATCTTCACTATACACACATCTTCACTATACACACATCTTCACTATACACACATCTTCACTACACACATTTTCACTATACACACATCTTCACTATACACAGATTTTCACTATACACACATCTTCACTATACACACATCTTCACTATACACACATCTTCACTAAACACACATCTTCACTATACACACATCTTCACTACACACATCTTCACTACACACATCTTCACTATACACACATCTTCACTATACACACATCTTCACTATACACACATCTTCACTATACACACATCTTCACTATACACACATCTTCACTATACACAAATATTCACTATACACATATCTTCACTATACACACATCTTCACTATACACACATCTTCACTATACACATATCTTCACTATACACACATCTTCACTATACACACATCTTCACTATACACACATCTTCACTATACACACATCTTCACTATACACACATCTTCACTATACACACATCTTCACTATACACACATCTTCACTATACACACATCATCACTAAACACACATCTTCACTATGCACACATCTTCACTATACACACATCTTCACTATACACACATCTTCACTACACACACATCTTCACTACACAAACTTCTTCACTACACAAACATCTTCACTACACACATCTTCACTACACACATCTTCACTATACACACATCTTCACTATACAAACATCTTCACTATATACACAGCTTCACTATACATACATCTTCACTACACACATCTTCACTATACAAACATCTTCACTATACACAAATCTTCACTATACACACATCTTCACTATACACACATCTTCACTATACACACATCTTCACTATACAAACATATTCACTATACAAACATCTTCACTATACACACATCTTCACTATACACACATCTTCACTACACACATCTTCACTATACACACATCTTCACTACACATACATCTTCACTACACATACATCTTCACTACACACATCTTCACTACACACATCTTCACTATACACACATCTTCACTATACACACATCTTCACTATACACACATCTTCACTATACACACATCTTCACTATACACACATCTTCACTATACACACATCTTCACTATACACACATCTTCACTATACACACATCTTCACTATACACAAACACACATCTTCACTATACACACATCTTCACTATACACACATCTTCACTATACACACATCTTCACTACATATACATCTTCACTATACACACATCTTCACTATACAAACATCTTCACTATACAAACATCTTCACTAAACACATCTTCACTAAACACATCTTCACTATACACACATCTTCACTATACACACATCTTCACTATACACACATCTTCACTATACAAACATCTTCACTACACACATCTTCACTATACACACATCTTCACTATACATACATCTTCACTATACAAACATCTTCACTACACAAATCTTCACTATACACACATCTTCACTATATACACATCTTCACTACACACATCTTCACTACACACATCTTCACTATACACACATCTTCACTATACACACATCTTCACTATACACACATCTTCACTACACACATCTTCACTATACACACATTTTCACTACACACACATCTTCACTATACACACATCTTCACTATACACACATCTTCACTATCCACACATCTTCACTATACACACATCTTCACTATGCACACATCTTCACTATACACACATCTTCACTACACACATCTTCACTATACACACATCTTCACTATACAAACATCTTCACTACACACATCTTCACTATACACACATCTTCACTACACATATCTTCACTATACACACATCTTCACTATACACACATCTTCACTATACACACATCTTCACTATACACACATCTTCACTATACACACATCTTCACTATACATACATCTTCACTACACACATCTTCACTATACACACATCTTCACTATACACACATCTTCACTATACACACATCTTCACTATACACACATCTTTACTATACACACATCTTCACTATACACACATCTTCACTATACACACATCTTCACTATACACACATCTTCACTATACACACATCTTCACTACACACATCTTCACTATACACACATCTTCACTATACACATATCTTCACTATACACACATCTTCACTATACACACATCTTCACTATACATACATCTTCATTATATACACATCTTCACTATATACACATCTTCACTATACACACATCTTCACTACACACATCTTCACTACACACATCTTCACTATACACACATCTTCACTATACACTCATCTTCACTATACACACATCTTCACTATACACACATCTTCACTATATACACATCTTCACTATACACACATCTTCACTATACACACATCTTCACTACACACATCTTCACTATACACACATCTTCACTACACACATCTTCACTACACACATCTTCACTATACACACATCTTCACTATACACACATCTTCACTATACACACATCTTCACTATACACACATCTTCACTATACAAACATCTTCACTAAACATACAGCTTCACTACACACATCTTCACTATACACACATCTTCACTACACACATCTTCACTATATACACATCTTCACTATATACACATCTTCACTATACACACATCTTCACTACACACATCTTCACTACACACATCTTCACTACACACATCTTCACTATACACACAACTTCACTATACACATCTTCACTATACACACATCTTCACTACACACATCTTCACTACACACATCTTCACTATACACACATCTTCACTATACACATCTTCACTATACACACATCTTCACTACACACATCTTCACTATATACACATCTTCACTATACACACATCTTCACTATACACACATCTTCACTACACACATCTTCACTATACACACATCTTCACTACACACATCTTCACTACACACATCTTCACTATACACACATCTTCACTATACACACATCTTCACTATACACACATCTTCACTATACAAACATCTTCACTATACATACATCTTCACTACACACATCTTCACTATACACACATCTTCACTACACACATCTTCACTATATACACATCTTCACTATATACACATCTTCACTATAAACACATCTTCACTACACACATCTTCACTACACACATCTTCACTACACACATCTTCACTATACACACATCTTCACTATACACATCTTCACTATACACACATCTTCACTACACACATCTTCACTATATACACATCTTCACTGTACACACATCTTCACTATACACACATCTTCACTACACACATCTTCACTACACACACATCTTCACTACACACATCTTCACTACACACATCTTCACTATACACACATCTTCACTATACACACATCTACACTATACACACATCTTCACTATACAAACATCTTCACTATACATACATCTTCACTACACACATCTTCACTATACACACATCTTCACTACACACATCTTCACTATATACACATCTTCACTATATACACATCTTCACTATACACACATCTTCACTACACACATCTTCACTACACACATCTTCACTACACACATCTTCACTATACACACATCTTCACTATACATATCTTCACTATACACACATCTTCACTACACACATCTTCACTATATACACATCTTCACTATACACACATCTTCACTATACACACATCTTCACTACACACATCTTCACTATACACACATCTTCACTACACACATCTTCACTACACACATCTTCACTATACACACATCTTCACTATACACACATCTTCACTATACACACATCTTCACTATACACACATCTTCACTATACAAACATCTTCACTATACATACATCTTCACTACACACATCTTCACTATACACACATCTTCACTACACACATCTTCACTATATACACATCTTCACTATATACACATCTTCACTATACACACATCTTCACTACACACATCTTCACTAAACACATCTTCACTACACACATCTTCACTATACACACAACTTCACTATACACATCTTCACTATACACACATCTTCACTACACACATCTTTACTATATAAACATCTTCACTATACACACATCTTCACTATACACCCATCTTCACTACACACATCTTCACTATACACACATCTTCACTACACACATCTTCACTACACACATCTTCACTATACACACATCTGCACTATGCACACATCTTCACTATACACACATCTTCACTATACAAACATCTTCACTATACATACATCTTCACTACACACATCTTCACTATACACACATCTTCACTACACACATCTTCACTATATACACATCATCACTATATACACATCTTCACTATACACACATCTTCACTACACACATCTTCACTACAAACATCTTCACTACGCACATCTTCACTATACACACATCTTCACTATACACATCTTCACTATACACACATCTTCACTACACACATCTTCGCTATATACACATCTTCACTATACACACATCTTCACTATACACACATCTTCACTACACACATCTTCACTATACACACATCTTCACTACACACATCTTCACTACACACATCTTCACTATACACACATCTTCACTATACACACATCTTCACTATACACACATCTTCACTATACAAACATTTTCACTATACATACATCTTCACTACACACATCTTCACTATACACACATCTTCACTACACACATCTTCACTATATACACATCTTCACTATACACACATCTACACTATACACACATCTTCACTACACACATCTTAACTACACACATCTTCACTACACACATCTTCACTATACACACATCTTCTCTATACACACATCTTCACTACACACATCTTCACTATACACACATCTTCACTACACACATCTTCACTACACACATCTTCACTATACACACATCTGCACTATGCACACATCTTCACTATTCACACATCTTCACTATACAAACATCTTCACTATACATACATCTTCACTACACACATCTTCACTATACACACATCTTCACTACACACATCTTCACTATATACACATCTTCACTATATACACATCTTCACTATACACACATCTTCACTACACACATCTTCACTACAAACATCTTCACTACACACATCTTCACTATACACACATCTTCACTATACACATCTTCACTATACACACATCTTCACTACACACATCTTCACTATATACACATCTTCACTATACACACATCTTCACTATACACACATCTTCACTACACACATCTTCACTATACACACATCTTCACTACACACATCTTCACTACACACATCTTCACTATACACACATCTTCACTATACACACATCTTCACTATACACACATCTTCACTATACAAACATCTTCACTATACATACATCTTCACTACACACATCTTCACTATACACACATCTTCACTACACACATCTTCTCTATATACACATCTTCACTATATACACATCTTCACTATACACACATCATCACTACACACATCTTCACTACACACATCTTCACTACACACATCTTCACTATACACACATCTTCACTATACACATCTTCACTATACACACATCTTCACTACACACATCTTCACTATATACACATCTTCACTATACGCACATCTTCACTATACACACATCTTCACTACACACATCTTCACTACACACATCTTTACTACACACATCTTCACTACACACAACTTCACTATACACATCTTCACTATACACACATCTTCACTACACACATCTTCACTATATACACATCTTTACTATACACACATCTTCTCTATACACACATCTTCACTACACACATCTTCACTATACACACATCTTCACTACACACATCTTCACTACACACATCTTCACTATACACACATCTGCACTATGCACACATCTTCACTATACACACATCTTCACTATACAAACATCTTCACTATACATACATCTTCACTACACACATCTTCACTATACACACATTTTCACTACACACATCTTCACTATATACACATCTTCACTATATACACATCTTCACTATACACACATCTTCACTACACACATCTTCACTACAAACATCTTCACTACACACATCTTCACTATACACACATCTTCACTATACACATCTTCACTATACACACATCTTCACTACACACATCTTCACTATATACACATCTTCACTATACACACATCTTCACTATACACACATCTTCACTACACACATCTTCACTATACACACATCTTCACTACACACATCTTCACTACACACATCTTCACTATACACACATCTTCACTATACACACATCTTCACTATAGACACATCTTCACTATACAAACATCTTCACTATACATACATCTTCACTACACACATCTTCACTATACACACATCTTCACTACACACATCTTCACTATATACACATCTTCACTATACACACATCTTCACTATACACACATCTTCACTACACACATCTTCACTACACACATCTTCACTATACACACATCTTCACTATACACACATCTTCCCTACACACATCTTCACTATGCACACATCTTCACTACACACATCTTCACTACACACATCTTCACTATACACACATCTGCACTATGCACACATCTTCACTATACACACATCTTCACTATACAAACATCTTCACTATACACACATCTTCACTACACACATCTTCACTATACACACATCTTCACTATACATACATCTTCATTATATACACATCTTCACTATATACACATCTTCACTATACACACATCTTCACTATACACACATCTTCACTACACACATCTTCACTATACACACATCTTCACTATACACAGATCTTCACTATACACACATCTTCACTATACACACATCTTCACTATACACACATCTTCACTAAACACACATCTTCACTATACACACATCTTCACTACACACATCTTCACTACACACATTTTCACTATGCACACATCTTCACTAAACACACATCTTCACTATACACACATCTTCACTACACACATCTTCACTATACACACATCTTCACTATACAAACATCTTCACTATATACACATCTACACTATACACACATCTTCACTATACAAACATCTTCACTATATACACATCTTCACTATACATACATCTTCACTAAACACATCTTCACTATACACACATCTTCATTACACACATCTTCACTACACACATCTTCACTATACACACATCTTCACTATACACACATCTTCACTATACACACATCTTCACTATACACACATCTTCACTATACACACATCTTCACTATACACACATCTTCACTATACAAACATCTTCACTATATTCATATCTTCACTATATACACATCTTCACTATACACACATCTTCACTACACACATCTTCACTACACACATCTTCACTATACACACATCTTCACTATACACACATCTTCACTATACACACATCTTCACTATAAACACATCTTCACTATACACACATCTTCACTATACACACATCTTCACTATACACACATCTTCACTACACACATCTTCACTATACACACATCTTCACTAAACACACATCTTCACTATACACACATCTTCACTATACACACATCTTCACTAAACACACATCTTCACTACACAAACATCTTCACTACACAAACATCTTCACTACACAAACATCTTCACTACACACATCTTCACTACACACATCTTCACTATACACACATCTTCACTATACAAACATCTTCACTATATACACATCTTCACTATACATACATCTTCACTACACAGATCTTCACTATACACACATCTTCACTATACACAAATCTTCACTATACACACATCTTCACTATACACACATCTTCACTATACACACATCTTCACTATACAAACATATTCACTATACAAACATCTTCACTATACACACATCTTCACTATACACACATCTTCACTACACACATCTTCACTATACACACATCTTCACTACACATACATCTTCACTACACTTACATCTTCACTACACACATCTTCACTACACACATCTTCACTATGCACACATCTTCACTATACATACATCTTCACTATACACACATCTTCACTATATACACATCTTCACTATACACACATCTTCACTATACAAACATCTTCACTATATACACATCTTCATTATATACACATCTTCACTATACACACATCTTCACTACACACATCTTCACTACACACATCTTCACTATACACACATCTTCACTATACACACATCTTCACTATACATACATCTTCACTATACACACATCTTCACTATACACACATCTTCACTATAAACACATCTTCACTATACACACATCTTCACTATACACACATCTTCACTATACACACATCTTCACTACACACATCTTCACTACACACATCTTCACTATGCACACATCTTCACTAAACACACATCTTCACTATACACACATCTTCACTACACACATCTTCACTATACACACATCTTCACTATACAAACATCTTCACTATATACACATCTACACTATACACACATCTTCACTATACAAACATCTTCACTATATACACATCTTCACTATACATACATCTTCACTAAACACATCTTCACTATACACACATCTTCATTACACACATCTTCACTACACACATCTTCACTATACACACATCTTCACTATACACACATCTTCACTATACACACATCTTCACTATACACACATCTTCACTATACACACATCTTCACTATACACACATCTTCACTATACAAACATCTTCACTATATTCACATCTTCACTATATACACATCTTCACTATACACACATCTTCACTACACACATCTTCACTACACACATCTTCACTATACACACATCTTCACTATACACACATCTTCACTATACATACATCTTAACTATACACACATCTTCACTATACACACATCTTCACTATAAACACATCTTCACTATACACACATCTTCACTATACACACATCTTCACTATACACACATCTTCACTACACACATCTTCACTATACACACATCTTCACTAAACACACATCTTCACTATACACACATCTTCACTATACACACATCTTCACTACACACACATCTTCACTACACAAACATATTCACTACACAAACATCTTCACTACACAAACATCTTCACTACACACATCTTCACTACACACATCTTCACTATACACACATCTTCACTATACAAACATCTTCACTATATACACATCTTCACTATACATACATCTTCACTACACAGATCTTCACTATACACACATCTTCACTATACACAAATCTTCACTATACACACATCTTCACTATACACACATCTTCACTATACACACATCTTCACTATACAAACATATTCACTATACAAACATCTTCACTATACACACATCTTCACTATACACACATCTTCACTACACACATCTTCACTATACACACATCTTCACTACACATACATCTTCACTACACTTACATCTTCACTACACACATCTTCACTACACACATCTTCACTATACACACATCTTCACTATACATACATCTTCACTATACACACATCTTCACTATACACACATCTTCACTATACACACATCTTCGCTATACAAACATCTTCACTATATACACATCTTCATTATATACACATCTTCACTATACACACATCTTCACTAC
>JAWZYT010003733.1:250000-267262 GCA_034508575.1 Petrolisthes manimaculis | reverse complement strand
GTGTGTGTGTGTGTGTGTGTGTGTTTTCTTCCCTTCACCCTCTTACTGCTCTCTCACTCATACTCTCTCTTTCGTGTGTGTGTGTGTTTTCTTCCCTTCACCCTCCCACTCACTCTCTCTCTCTCTCTCTCTCTCTCTCTCTCTCTCTCTCTCTCTCTCTCTCTCTCTCTCTCTCTCTCTTAGCAATGTCTTTATCTTGCTGTTCTCTCTCTCTCTCTCTCTCTCTCTCTCTCTCTCTCTCTCTCTCTCTCTCTCTCTCTCTCTCTCTCTCTCTCTCTCTCATTCACCACCAAACATACAAATAAAACCTTCCCTTAAATAAAAAATAAAAATATTTACACCACAATATTATAATCTCAATCTAATGTTTACTTTCACATAAATAATAATAACAATAATAATAACAATAATAATAACAATAATAATAATAATAATAATAATAATAATAATAATAATAATAATAATAATAATAATAATAATAACAATAATAATAATAATAATAATAATAATAATAATAATAAATGGATTGGAGCAACTGAATCCTCCAAACTATTCCAAGCAACAACAACAACAACAACAACAACAACAGAACAGGTACCATTAGTTTTGCTCTTGTTGGTGCTGTTGTTTCGTGGCATACTTTGGAGGAATCAAGGCACTCCAATCTACTTAAATTAATAACTTATCAACAACTTATATTATGATTATTATATTCGCTAATAAGCAAAGAACTCCTCCCCCCCCCCCACACACTCACACACACACACACACTCACACACACACACACACTCACACTCACACACACACACACACACACACACACACACACACACACACACACACACACACACACACACACACACACACACACACACACACACACACACACACACACACACACACACACACACACACACACACACACACACACACTCTTCATTCATTCCATACATAATTCAACACTCACTATTCCCCTTTAACAACAAACACATCCTTCCTTCCTTCCTTCCTTCCTTCCTTCCTTCCTTCCTTCCTTATATAAATCTATCTAACCACACAAACAGTAATAAACCTGATAATTATACTCATACACACTATATATACAAAGGTTAATCATACAAAGAAAACTGAAACTATATATATTTATTTGTATATTTATTTATTTGTATAGATTTTTTTTAACCACAATATTATAAAACGATGAAAATATTAGTTAATGTCGAAAAATTTGTGTTGGTAAATCTGGAGCAACTGAATCCTCCAAACTATTCCAAGTAACAGAAGAACACCATTAGTTTTGTTTATCTGATCCTGTTGTTTCCTGGCATACTTTGGAGGAATCAAGGCACTCCAATCTATGTAACAAAAAAAAATTGCCTCCTTAATTATAATAAGGGGAAAAAATTGTTGGTGAAATGAAAGGTGTGTAATTCTTATATATTATTATTAATATTATTATTAATTAAGGAAGTGAAATGACTGCATGCGAGAACACACACACACATATACACATACATGCATACATACATACATACACACACGTGAACACACATACACACACACACACACAACCATTTAATCTTATTTATTACACACACACACACACACACACATGCGTATACAACCATTTAATATTTCTTATTACACACACACACACACACACACACAACCATTTAATCTTTCTTATTACACACACACACACACACACACACACATCTCTTGAATTAGACTCAGGTGGGCAAGGGATTGTGGATTTTTTTTTTTTTAGGTGTTGTGGGACTTTTGTTATTAATTTGCTGGTTTTGTGGGACTTAATTGTTGGGTTTCTGGTGTTGTAAGGACTTTTATTATTGATTTTCTGGTGTTGTGGGACTTTTGTTGTTTTTGGTTTGTTGGTGTTGTGGAACTTAAATGTTGAGTTTCTGGTGTTGTGGGACTTTTGTTATTGATTTACCGGTGTTGTGGGACTTTGTTTTTGGTTTGTTGGTGTTGTAGGACTTTGTTTTTGGTTTGTTGGTGTTGTAGGACTTTGTTTTTGGTTTGTTGGTGTTGTAGGACTTTGTTTTTGGTTTGTTGGTGTTGTAGGACTTTGTTTTTGGTTTTCTGGTGTTGTGGGACTTTTATTATTGATTTGTTTGTGTTGTGGGACTCAATTGTTGGTTTTCTGGTGTTGTGGGACTTTTGTTATTGATATGCTTGTGTTGTGGGACTTTTGTTGCTACTCGTTTGTCGTTGTTGTGGGTGATTGAGGAGGTGTGGATGATTGAGGAGGTGTGGGTGGACCAGGAGGAGGTGTGGATGATTGAGGAGGTGTGGGTGGACCAGGAGGAGGATTGATTTGATTGATGGATATTAGGCGCCGCAACATCGAGGTCCTATAGCGCCAGAAAAAGGTGATAGAGAGGTGTGACAGCAAGCAGTAAGGAAATGAAAAGAAAAGAGGGACAGTTGAAGAACTGAAAGCTAATGGCTGGGGCCGAAGGGGCGCCAAAACCCTACCAGGAGGAGGAGGTGTGGGGCGACGACAGAGGGGAGGCACAACACCACGACACACTGACAACAAGTAGTGGCCGAAGTTAACATCCACGAACCGAAGCCACGAGAAGAATACCACCCCTGCCTTCACACAAGCCAGGACCAGGACTACTATCACCGTCTGTACCACATATCTACCCACGTACAGGTCTTCCATTACCCACTCCATGCACGCCATCGTTGTATTCGGTTCCAGCTCTGAAATATTTGAGGTCCGAAACACGAGTGGAATAGAAGGGACAAGGAGGGAGAAGTGATACATGCAGACATAATTCGAATAGAAGTGATACATGCAAACATTATCGTATTTCAGTCAGTTAGGTTGAGAGGATTATTTTTGTTCACATAACTAAGTAAATTAAAGGTACAAATATACTTTTTTTGGTACACTACACTGGAATGCCTTGCTTGGTCTCTCCAAAGTATGCCAGGAAACAACAGGACCATATTGACAGAATTGATGGAGGTCTGTTGCTTGGAATGGTTTGGAGGAGTCGGTTGCATGCTTGAGATTTACCAACACTGTACACTCGCAATCCAAAAGTTGTATCCAAGTCTTGTAATTTGACATACTAGTGAACCAATTACAACGCTAATCCTGTTTTAATATTTGCTTGAGCTCGCTTAATATCATATATTGTAGGTTCCCAAAACTTACAAAGAAGCATTTACAAGATGCCTACTAGGATACATTACGTTTGATGGAACATACTGTGCTATTATTTACTTTATGGTAATGTATGTTTAGTTGAGGTTTGTTGGACTCACCAGTGGGACAGGGTTGACTCACACTGCCACACTCTTCCCCATCAACACACGTCACTTTGAAGATCACATTGAGGTGGTGTAGGAAGGGTTGACTACAATTATACTGATGGTGTGTAGTGGTTGTTGTGTTGTGGCCTGGTGTGGTCTCAGTCACCCTCATCCAGTCTATGCCCACCTGTGTAGGAAATATAGTAACAAGAAAATAGAAGTGAGCATTGTTATAAACAGAGATGATGGCAGAGAATCAAAGACACAGCCAATAAGACAAATATGTAAACTGACAGACTGACAGACAGTAACAGGATTCGAAAGACACAGACTATAAATGATGAACAGACAGGTAAACAGACAACAAAATTATTCGAAAGACACAAACTAAAAGTGATAGACAGACAGACAAATAAGTAAACAGACAGACAGACAATAACATGAATTGAAAGACATAGCTTAAAAGTGATAGACAGACAGAAAGACAGACAGACAGACCATTACAGGATTCGAAAGACATAGATTAAAACTTATAGACATACAGACCATAACAGACTTCTTAAGACGCAGACAAAAATGCGATCGACAGACAGACATACAGTACATGCCACGAACTGTTTTGCCAAAAATATATAATCATAATAATTGTGA
Source organism: Petrolisthes manimaculis (assembly GCA_034508575.1). Taxonomy (NCBI): domain Eukaryota; kingdom Metazoa; phylum Arthropoda; class Malacostraca; order Decapoda; family Porcellanidae; genus Petrolisthes; species Petrolisthes manimaculis. The sequence goes on along the minus strand of JAWZYT010003733.1, from coordinate 263,320 downwards.
TAATCGGTAAAGAAGATAATTCACTCATTCACTCACTGTCTCACTCCCTCACTCTCTCACTCCCTCACTCTCTCACTCACTCACCCACTCCCTCACCCACTCCCTCACTCACTCACTCACTCACCCACCCACTCACTCACTCACTCACCCACCCACTCACTCACTCACTCACACACTCTCTCACTCACTCCCTCCCTCCCTCCCTCCCTCCCTCCCTCACTGTCTCACTCACTCACTCACTCACTCACTCACTCACTCACTCACTCACTCACTCACTCACTCACTCACTCACTCACTCACTCACTCACTCACTCACTCACTCACTCTCTCACTCTCTCACACACTCTCTCACTCACTCACTCTCTCCCTCTCTCCCTCCCTCCCTCACTCACTCACTCACTCACTCTCTTTGGCATCAACTGACTGTACTATTGGTCACAAGAATTCGTGCACACACTGCATGTTTTTTATTTTATTTTGAGGGTTCACATCATATAGAAAATATAAGACTATGTTAGTAAGTGCAAGACAACATTATCATTTTAGGTTTGTTGTATTGTAATCACCGAGTCACTTTTTAATAGACCTTTCACTGCAGTACTTCCTTATTAATTACCTCTCTTTCCATACAACCTGTGTAAGAATTCCCATGACCAACCGTACTACACACACACACACACACACACACACCAACAACAAAACAACAACTGACCTGAATCAAGTAGTACCGTGGTGGAGCAGTAAGTGAAGCAGTGTCATTGTGTAGAACCACATGACTGAAGTCGGGAGAGGAGAAGTCACATTCCACCTGCAGCCACACGTCATCAACATCAACATCATCTCCCTCTGTGTCATCATCGTCGTCTGAGAAGGAGGTATTTTTTGGGGTGTGAGTCAATATAACCCAGGCACCTAGACCATACCCATCACCGTCGTACCATAACCAAATACTCCAGTGTTGTTGTTGTTGTTGTTGGTCGTCTGATGCTGTTGCTGTTGTTGCTGATGGTGAGAGTGTGTTGAAGATGAGTCTGGTCTCCTGTAACTCGCTTCCAATCACGTCCATCTCCACACCAGGGAAGGTTGAGGGTATCTTGGTGTTTTCTGTGTGCATGGATGGAGTGAATATAATAATTATGTTGCTGTTTTTGTGTTGTTGTAGTTGTTGTTGTGGTTGTTGGTGTTTTCTGTATGGAAGGGGGACAGTGAAAAAAGTTGCTGTTATTGTTGTTATTCTCTGCATGGAAGAGACAGTGAAAATATAGTGTAGTTGTTGCGTGTGTGTGTGTGTGTGTGTGTGTGTATGTGTGTGTGTGTGTGTGTGTGTGTGTGTGTGTGTGTGTGTGTGTGTGTGTGTGTGTCGTGGGGCAAGTTTTGAAGGACTCGTTTATCTCCAATTTTCTGGCTTTCTACCCACACCAAGCATGTCACCCTACTCCCACCCACCCCCAAACCCCCCCTCAAGCTTGTCCCCTACTCCAGCACCCCCTTAAGGGACCCAGTGTGTAATGTAGTCAGAAAATTGGAGATAAACGAGTCCTTCAAATATTGCCCCACGAAACACACACACACACACACAATTTTACAAATGTCCTTACAGAAATGTTTTCTTTGGCTTACCATGACAGATTTCAAGAAATTTTTATATTTGGTGATTTTAATTTAGACTTGATGAAATATAATGATACTAATATTCTTGAATTTTATAATATAATGCTTTCTTTTTCATTGTTCCCGTTAACCACTAAACCAACTAGAGTTACAGATACTACTGCTACACTTATTGATCATATCTGGAGTACACAAATTGAAACTAATACTGCAAATTACATAATTCGATCTGATGTTTCAGATCATTTCCCTGTCTTGTCACAATTTAAACATTTTAATGAACAACCTCCTCCAACACATATTTACAAGAGAAGTGTAACTAACTCTGCTCTTCAAAGTTTTAAAAGTGACTTTAAAGAGGTTAACTGGGACAATGTCTTACATAATAACTGCCCTGAAGATTCTTTTAACTTATTTTTCAATTATTTTAATATTTTATATGAAAAACATTTTCCAGTCAAGAAAATCAGTATAAAGAGAAAGCATACACTATGCCCATATGTGACTCCTGCTTTGAAAAGATGTATAACTGAGCGTAACAAATTGGCACGACTTGCAAGTAGATGGCCCTTGACCTACAGGGAAACATATAGATCTTACAGAAACAATTTAACGAAGACATTAAGAACAGCTAAAAATGAATATTATAAAGATAAATTGAAAACTAGTCAGGGAAAACCCAAGGATCACTGGAACACTATAAATCTAATTCTTGGTAGGAATGCTAGTAAACAACACTCAATAATCCTGGACCCGCCATCTGATAATATATCAAATTAATTTAATGAACATTTTATTAACTTAGGAAATTTGGTACAAAATTCAATTAACAAAGATTATATCAGGTACTTAAATCAACCTCCACCTTTTTCAATGTATATGATGTCAACTAATAATAACGAAATTATACATTACCTAAAAAACCTAAAATCTGATTCCCCAGGATACGATGAGATATCACCAAAAGTTTTAAAACATTCATGTGATTTGCTGGCTAAACCATTAACACATATAATAAATCTCTCCTTAAAGCAAGGCATATTTCCAGATCATTTGAAAAAGGCAAAGGTAATTCCAGTATTTAAATCAGGCAATAGGTGTAACATTAATAACTATAGACCAATCTCAATTTTACCTGTATTCAGCAAAATCTATGAAAGAGTTGTAGCAGTACGTCTAAATAATTATCTTGAAAATAATATGTTATTAACTCATAATCAACACGGATTCAGAACTAACAAATCAACAGAGACTGCTGTGTTACATTTTGTGAATAATATATACAAATTCTTGGAAAGTAAACAATATGCTGTTGGTATTTTTATAGATCTATCAAAAGCATTTGATTCACTATCTCATGACATTCTTTTAAATAAATTAAAATACATGGGTATCACGGACATTCCACTGCAGCTCTTTCGTAGCTATCTCTCTAATAGGTCACAGTTGGTGACTTGTAACAATGTCTCTTCACGATTTCTACCAATTTCTAGGGGAGTACCGCAAGGTTCAATTTTAGGGCCAATTCTATTTCTCATATACATAAATGGTATTATAAATTCTAGTACTAAATTCAATTTTACCATGTATGCTGATGACACTACCTTACTACTTGCTGATAAAGATATAAACTCACTACACTTACATGTTAATAGAGAAATACAACTGGTACATCGGTGGATAAAATCGAATAATCTAAAACTTAATGTTTCCAAAACTAGCTACATATTTTTCCAAAACAGATCAATAAAGAATTATCTCCCTCCTCTACATTTAGACAATGAACAATTAAAACAAGTAAATAATACTAAATTTCTTGGAATTAAAATAGATGAAAACTTAAATTGGAAATTACATATAGATGAGGTAGCAACAAAAGTATCAAAAATATGTGGAATATTATACAAGATCAGATATAACCTTACCACCGATGCATTAATTAGTATCTATTATACCTTGTGTTACCCTCATATGATATATTGTGTATCTGTTTGGGCCAGTACATGGCCATCATTTTTAAGGAAAATAACTGTTGCACAAAATAAAGTTATAAGATGTATATTTTTCCTGGGAAAGTATCAATCTGTGTCTGAAATTATTAAATCAAAGAAAATGTTTCAATTTGAATCCATACATAATTTTTTTTCAATATTATTAATGTACAAAATGCTTAATGTATTTGGTGATAATAAGATTTTCAAATTAGTACAAAGTCCACACCAAACCAGAAGTAACAATGTGGACCTGATGCTTCCTCAATTCAGAACAACTTTATATAGAAACAGTATTCTGTGTATTGGACCTAAACTTTTTAACCAGTTGCCACTTGAAATAAAACAAACTGAAGTAAATAATTATATATTGTTCAAAAAACAGGTAAAAAAATACATGTTGGATATCACGTAACATTGTATGTGTTTTGGTATGTTGCTGTGATCGTGTAATGTGTGTGTGTCTTGTTTGTATTTGGGTGTTTATGTTGTTTTGATGTGGTTGTTATGTGTAATATTTGTGTTTATTGTAGGGTGTTGTTTTTGAGGGTATTGACTTCTATATTGGTTGTATTAATTAAGTATTTATTGGAGTGATGTGTTGTATGTAAATATGTGATGATTGTAATGGAAAGAGCTCATGTCAATCATGTCTGTTATGGAGCCACGACTCAACACACATTTGCTTGATAATAATCTAAGATTAAATATTTATATACTTTGTATAAAATAAGCAATAAACATTTACTTACTTACTTACTTACTTACACACACACACACACACACACACACATACACACACACACACACACACCTATATGGAAGGAGCAGTTTTTTTCATGGTATGGTTAGGAGGAATCAGTGTTGGGTTAGGTTGGTCCTTGCTATGGATAAATAAACACCAACGAACCAACTTATTACTTTTTAAACATAGGAGCGATAAACTTTTTCCTATGATAATAAACACCAACAAATCAACTTATAACCTTTTAAACTTAGGAGCGACGAACTTTTTCCTATGATAATAAACACCAACAAATCAAGTTATTTTTTAAACTTAGGAGCGATGAACTTTTTCCTATGAATGAATAAACGCCAACGAACCTAATTTTGTTGTTGTCAAGAGCGATGAACTTTTTCTTATGATAATAAACACCAACTTATTATTTTTTAAACTTAGGAGCGATGAACTTTTTCCTATAATGATAAAATTAATGCGAATCATAATAAACACCAAAGAACCTATTTTTTTTTTGTCTTAGGAGCGATGAACTTTTTCCTATGATGATAAAATAAATTCGGGTCCCCATTTGTGAGACTGTACACTCGTGGTACATTCTATAGAGTATACCTATAGAGGCTGAGTTGGAATGCAGTGTGTGTGTGTGTGTGTGTGTGTGTGGTGCCTGCCGTTCGTCTCTGGTTAGATGAGTGTACTCTGACCTGTTATACTTGGAGGTGACTGGACGGTGCCACATTGTTTGTTCACCATAACGACAGCTTAACATTGTTCACACCTTCACATTGTTGTGGGGAAAATCACGAACACCTCGGATACATTGTTGGTGAGATACAAGACGCTCCTCTCCTTCATGCACCACTTGGTATATCTTGATCCACCACTTGGTAATCTGGAAGTTAACAATTGAAACATTGACGGAAAGTGGATTAAAAAATCACATTCCAGCTAATGAAACTAATAATGAGATCAATACAAAGAGACAGAGAGAGAGAGCACTAACTGATTTAGAGACAGACAGAGAGATAGAGAGAGACTACTATTATTACTACTACTACTACTACTATTACTATAATTTATACCTGAGTTCTTATTTGTAGACTGGCATGTGATGTGTTGTTATTGTTGTCGTTGGTAGTAGTAGTAGTAGTGAAGGGAAGCATCACACGACCAACATAATCCTGTACACAGTAGAACCTTAACATCTCAGTCACCAAACCAGATGAACTTACAGGAATACGATCAAACTCTATCCAGGCTACAGGGGTGTTGTTGTTGTTGTTGTGGTTGGTGGTTTTGTTGTGGTTTGTGTTGGTGGTGTTGTTGTGGTTTGTGTTGTTGTTGTTGTTGTGGTTGTAATTGTTGTTGGTGTTGTCGAGTGTTTGCAGTTCTATCCTCAGCCAACTCCTCTTATTAGAATGTAGTGGAGGTGTGAGAACTAACTCCATCTCAATCAGTTCCATATCGTTGTTGCAGGTTATGGAGTGTTGGTGTTGGTGTTGGTGTAGTAGTGGTTCCCTGTAGTCGTATTGGCTGGGTACTGTCATGTCCTCGCAGTGTGTTGGGGAGCTCCTTCTGTCTCTGTCTGTGGCTGTTGCTGCTGCTTTACATTCTGAAACACAAACACGTGCCTCTTGTTTATGTATGATTTTTATGTCAATCTACATTTTTTTTTATTTTTATGTTGTCAAGAATTTTACACTCTGAAACACAAACACGTGCCTCTAATTTAAGTATGATATTTATATCAATACCACATTTTTTTTTTTATTATAAGTTGGATGTTGTCAAGAATTTATATCATACTAACCAATCCTCGCCTGCACTAAAGAATATGAACTTAATTCCCGACGTCACGAACCTAAGTAAAACTGCCACTTTTCACCAGATAAAATAATTGTTAACGACAAAGTTGGGGAAGTGATCTCTTTCCCGTATGATTTCGGCCTCATAAAAATGTATAATTAGAGGTGAAAAACTTTTCTGATTGCTCTCATTTTTTTTAACATAGGACATTGTTCTTTCAGAAACATAGTGTTTTTTTTGTTTTAAGCCAAAGGTGCAGGTATGAACTAATATAAATGTTATTAGTTCTGCCAACCCCTGTACTATTTTATGCTTGTAATTGCTGTTTTACTGTATGTTGCACACCAATTCTTATCTATGATGTTAATATAATTACTGAATAATAACATCTTAAAGTGCAGACGTACGATGTATCCTTAATTATCGCGGGGAAGATTTTACAAAATTACATCTAACTCGGCCAACACGCTGTTTCCTCAACTTCCATATTAAAACCGCTGGCGATCACACGCAACCCTTCATTTAGTGACCCCGGGAATTGTTAAACTGGACTGACCGGTGTTGCAGAAATTGACGGGGACACATTGATCAACATCTTCCGGACACTTCACTCGCAGCTGAAACTGAGGGAACTCGTGTAGGTCTAAGGGACACTTGTGGTTCAGTAACACTTGGCTCTCTGTATCAGTGTTGGCAGATAATTCCATCCAGCATTCTCCTCCCTGAAATGATAGCCTAGATAGTGACGTGTATTAATAAGGTGTGGGTCATCTCAAGGTATAAAGGGAGAGAGGTACCGTCACCCTTACCCCCACACGCAGATCCTGTGATGTCAGTGATAATACTTGAGAGAGGAAATGGGAGCCTGAAAAAAAAAAAAAAAAATGAAAGAAGAAAACGACAATCTTGGTACACTAATGTAAATTTGCGATTTTGTGGTGCATTAGTGAGTGTGAGACTGACCTCCCCATCAACCCTGAACCTACATGAAGTGAATGAGAGTCAGCCTTTGCAGTGCATCTCATGTAGTGTACAGTTGGCCACAGGAATTCGTTTACAGGCTATATGGAACGAGAGGTCATTCATTATTCTGAGTGTTCTGCAATGAATGGTCTGCCAAGCTATTGACTCTGTGATTACAAAACGACAAACCTAATAATAATAATAATAATAATAATAATAATAATGTATAATAATGTATAATAATGTAGTATTGCATTGCAGTTACGTGGTGACTTGTTGCTTGGAATAATTATTTTGTATGCATCAGTTGTTCTTCCAGATTTACCAACACTTTACTATACTCCCTTCATTAAAAACCCTGTGATCGTGTATGAAAATTGGAGGCTTCTGATTCCACCTGACCATGCCACGAAACAATATCCTTTCATAATTATAATACAGTAGTTGATGTTTCGTGGTCATATTTCAAGGACTCATTTATCTCCAATTTTCTTTTACTACATCACAGGGTCCTAAATTAAGGTGGTAATTCTTTTTTGGTACGTTGGAGTGCCTTGAAACCTCCAAAGTATGCTAGGAAACAGGACCAGAAGAGCAAAAAATAATGGTGTTCTGTTGCTTGGAATAGTTTGGAGGATTCAGTGGCTCCAGAATTACCAAACCAAAACAAAACTTTCCCCTTAATGTTGGTTGGGTTTGTTGATAAAGAGATGGACTATAATATTACTAACCAGTCGTGTGAGGTAGTCTTGTTGATAAAGAGATGGACTATAATATTACTAACCAGTCGTGTGAGGTAGTCTTGTTGATAAAGAGATGGACTATATTATTACTAACCAGTCGTGTGAGGTAGTCTTGTTGTGATGCCCACGTGAAGCGACTGTAAGACAACATAAAATTCCTCTCCATCCTTCGGTCGTGGTAGTGATGAGAACAACCAATACGTAACTGGAGATGATGACGACCTTCAAGTAATAGTTTGGTGGTGAGAGTTTTTTTGGGTTCCTGTAGGGCTGACAGTGGGTAGTAAAGGTGTGTGTTGTTGTTGTTGTTGTTGGTTATCACTTGTATTAGCAGTGGTTATTAATGTGTGTTGTTGTTGTTGTTGTTGGTTATCACTTGTAATATTAGAACACTCGAGTTTCACATAACCACCATCATCATCATCATCATTATCATCACTATTAGGGCTTCTTTGATCAATCCATATCTGAGCCAAAATGTTCTTCTTGTTGTCATCATCCTGCTGGTTTATCATCAACTCCAGAACGGCAGCAAAACGTGAGGTGGTTTTGGTGGTGGTGGTTTTGGTGTTGGTGTTGTTGGTGTTGTGAGGTAAAGCCAGTAACTGAAAGCGACCCTCCACTACACCTACACCTATCTTGGTCATTTCTAAGACTTGAGGCACCTTGGTTGATGGTTGGTTGTAGTTGTAGTTGTAGTAGTTGTTGTTGTAGGTGGGACATTCTAGAGGAGGAGGAGGAGGAAAGAGGAGAAGGCTTAATTCATTGTTTGTTTGTTACACCACCCCAAAGGGGGTGTATTGTTTTTGGTGCCGGATATTTATTAATTTATTTATTTATTTATTTATCTATTTATCTGTTTGTGTGTTTGTTTATGGTCTAGCGTCCACAGGTTTAGCCGTATGATGTTCATTTTTTTTCTATTGATAGATATTCATCATAAAACAAAATGATTAACTTTTGGGCAAAATCAGTCTAAGGTCAAGGTCACAAAAAAATAAGGCAGATTGATCTTTATGAGATTTCAACACAGGCCTGAGTAGTAATCCAAACTTTCACTATTCTTATGGGAGATTTCAACAGTACCCAAAGTAGTGATCCAAACCCTTATTATTATTATTATTAACGGGCGGTGTTGCCATCGAATAATGTCTTGTTGTTTGTTGTTGTCGTGTGTTTCATAGTTCATAATATTCTTTTTCTTTTGTATTTTTCTTAGCTCTTTACATGAAAAAGGGACCCTAGCTTGTCTTTCTCTTAAACATCTCTTGTAATGTATCAGAATCTGCAGATGATACAAAAATAAATACTACAGCACTGAATATACTAATAGGTTACTAAATAGGATATATTTTTGGTAGATTGGAAGGCTATACTGATTCCTCCCAACTATATATACCAGAAAACAGATGCCTTCAATGGTAATAAATAGGGGATCTGTTTGGTTAATTAGAAGGATATTCATTTCTCCCAACTATATAAAGTATACCAGAAAACATACGCCTTCAAATATATTAAATAGGACATATGTTTGGTTAATTGGAACGCTACCAATTCCTCCCAACTATATATATATATATAAATAGATGCCTTCTATGGTACTAATGAGATATCTAATACAATGCTGAACAATATAAACCAGTGTATTATCACAACAAATTAAATATTATGATGAAGACTCACCAGTGTGTTTGGTTGTATGGACTGGTTGCAACACATCCAACAACAACAACAACAACATACTCCACTCAGACATGATGCTTCAAAAACTAGAAAAAAATAAAATAAAATACAAATAAAATAAACAGCAACAACAACAACAACAACAACCCAGACATGAAGCTTCAAAAACTATAAAAAAATAAAAGGAAAAAATAAAAAATACTGTATAATTGTATATGTAAATGAGTTATAGTGAGTTTGTCGTATATAATTAACTAAGGTTGAAGTTTTTTGTTGGTAAATCTGGAGCAACTAAATCCTCCAAACTATTCCAAGCAACAGCAGAACACTATTATTTTTGTTCATCTGGTCCTGTTGTTGCCTAGTTAGCAGAGAGAGAGAGAGAGAGAGAGAATGTGATGAAGTTACGATAATGGCACAAAAATAGCAAAGGAGAGAGAGAGAGAGAGAGAGAGAGAGAGAGAGAGAGAGAGAGAGAGACAAGGAGTTACAAGGAAAATAAGTACCCTAGGGGACCTTACGATCCCTACAAAGAGGGTACCTGTGGGTTTAGTTGTGCAAGTAGGCGACCGTCCTCGAATGTGTCATGTGAAACCATCAAAGAACACTCGCACAACGGCTTAAACACCTAGACGGTGATTTAAGACTTTGTCTAATCTGGACTTGAACTGATCCACAGAGTTGCTGTTGACTACATCAGCAGGAAGCGCGTTCCAAGTACCGCAGATGCTGTATGTAAAGAATTTACAACACAGATCACGGTTGTATCGCTTCAGTTCAAGTTTGTAACCATAATTCCTGGTTGTGCCCTCACTGAGTTGGAAAATGTCCCTGTAGTCTACATTGTCAAAGCCTCGTAGTATTTTAAACACTTTGATAAGCTGACCACGCAGTCTACGGGTTTCCAAAGAGAACAGGTCGAGTTCTACCTACTGATCTTCATAGCTCTTGTGTCTAAGAGAGGGTATAAGTTTGGTTGCCCTGGCTTGCACTCGTTCTAATCTCGCGATATCCTTTCGGTAAGAAGGACTCCAAAACTGGACTGCATACACCAGGTGCGGTCGGACAAGGGAATTGTACAGACAAAGTACTATCTCCTTGTACCGGTATCCAAACTGTCGCTTTATGTACCCTAACATCCTTTGGGCTTTCTTCTCCGCCTCAATACACTGCTTTGAGAACTTGAGGTCGCTGGTGATAGTTACACCCATGTCTTTCTCAGTATCAGTGCTTACGAGAGCATTGCCCTGAATGTTATACTCTGTTCAGGGGTTTCTTTGGCATATATGCATAACTTTGCATTTGATCACGTTAAATGGCATTTGCCACGTGTTAGACCACTCCCCGATTTTCCTAAGATCTTCTTGTAAGTGGATAGTATTTCCTTCTTTCACGACATTCATACCAAGCTTAGTATCATCGGCGAATTTGGAAATCTTAGCAACCATGTCACCATCCATGTCATTAACATAGATGATAAACAGTAGTGGTCGAAGAACAGAACCTTGGAGAACACCGCTAGTAACGGGCACCCACTCTGAAGCCTTTCCGTTCACTACCACCCGCTGCCGTGTGTCACTTGGCCAGTTCTCTATCCAATTTGCCACATTTCCGCCTATGCCCAGTGCACGCACTTTCTGAAGGAGGCGGCGGTGGGGTACTTTATCAAAGAAGGCTTTCTGAAAGTCTAAGTAGACAACAGCAACCGCTTTATCCCTATCATGCTCAGTGAAAACAAAATGGAAGAATTCCACCAGATTTGTGAGGCATGACCGGTGCTGCCGGAACCCATGCTGGGAACCCCTCAGTAGCAAATTTGATTCTAATTGTGCCATTATTTTGTCCACCATGATGCTCTCCATGAATTTACAGACTATCGAGGTTAAACTGATGGGTCTGTAGCTTGACGGTTGGCTAGCATCTCGCTTCTTGAAGATAGGAGTCATCTCTACCACACGCCAGTCTCTAGGAACGCATCCAGTGTGGATTACCCTGTTGAAGACCAAGCACAGGTGCCGTGATACTTCACCATGCACTTCTTTCAACACTCTAGGTAAGAACCCATCCGGACCGGCGGACTTGTTTGCCTTTAATTAGATTATTTTTCTCGATTTCTTCTTGGGTGAAGACTATTAACTCCAACTTCTCACTGAAGGAGTCCAAAGGTTTGGGAATGGGACCACTCTCCTCAGAGAACACTGAAGAGAATTACTCATTTAAGAGGTTAGCATTTTCTGTATCAGAGTGCATCAATGCTCCATCCTCATTCACCAAGGGACTGATCCTGCGTCGGTTTGGTTTACAGCCATTCACATAACTGAAAAGCTCCTTGGGGTTCTCTTTGCAGAGTCTAGCCACACAGACCTCCTTAGCACGCTTAGCCGCACTTATTTTGGACTTCACATTTCGATTCAGTCTTCTATGATCGTCAAAGTCCCCAGATGTCTTCGCTCGACGATACGCAGTTCTCCTTTCCCTTAGTAGGTTTTGATTTCCCGATTAAACCACTTTGGTTGAATGAACTTCTGACCTGTTCCCTTCAGAGGAATAAAGTGCGACTGAAGCTCCATGAAGGAAGACAAGAATGACCTCCACAGATCATCAGCACTCTCTCCCTCCTCTAGTTCCATTTCAGCAATTCCTTCACGAAGACCTACAAAGTTCGCTCTCCCCATGTCTAATTTTCTGTGCACCGGGGTCACGATCTCCTTATTAGGGACCTTTACTGAAAATCTTATAAGCTTGTGGTCGCTTCCGCCTATTTGAATGATGTCATCCTCGGAGGTGAGGACCAAGTCAAGTATGCTAACACCTCTTGTTGGCTCCCATACCTATTGAGTGAGGAATTCATCATTTACAAACTCCAAGAGTGGTGTGTTCTCGGCAGAGGGCTCTCTGATTTCCCAGTCAACATGTGGTTGAAGTCCCCCATAAGGATGCACACCCTGCCATCCACTAGTTCACCCAGCAACTGGTATAGGTACCTGTCCATCTCACTGAGTTGTCCAGGGGGTCTATAAAGCAGCAGGGTTCTGTATTTTGTAGTGCCTATTTCTAGGTCAACTCCAAGGAGCTCGTGGTTTGATGTGATGTTGCAGGTCGTCGATTTGATGGAGTTCTTTACATACAACAGCACACCACCACCCCCTCTGTCCTCTCTATGTTTGTGGAAAAGTTGGTAGCCTGGAATCACGAATTCCCCTTCAAGATCTCTGTCTGAGGTTCTCAACCATGACTCCGTTATGGCCACCATCTCGGGTTCCTCTGTCGCAACGAGGGCCCGCAGTTCCAAAAACTTGTTTCGGATGGACCTGGCATTGAACAATAGAACCTTTAGGGAACCCCCAACTGCAGGGCTCCCTATTCTCCTCCGTTTCCCGGTTTGGTCATTGTCTTGGTAGTGCTGGGGATATCCTTCTTCAGAATCTCAGCGAATGTCTTCTCTGGGGTCACTCTAGCATAGCAACGAGGGCTCTCCTCCACGCTCGGTCGAGTGCTCCTGAGACATCGTCGGACGGTGTCTTCCATTAATTTGGAAAGCACTTCTTTCCCCTTTGGTGAGAGACGTGTGCCATCCCTCTGATAGAGATCGTCTCTACCAAAGAATGAGGTGTAGGGGTCCACAAAGAACACCCCCTCAGCAGTACACAAATCAGCCAGGCGCTGATTTACTGCAATGTTCTTTGACAGAGCAGTCCCTGAAGGGCCTCTCCTTGGGAGCACGCCAACAACTACCCTTCGGGTTTTTAACCCACAGTCGTCTACTGTTACGATAATTACATAG